>JASDQU010276232.1:0-12824 GCA_032191745.1 Picea mariana
GAAGTCACCGGAGTCAGATCGTCGACACCAGTTCACCTGTCCCATAATCTTGGTGTGCAGAAGCACACCCCATGCAAAAAGGTCCCCATCCAGGACCCGCTCCACTATCCTCAGTTGACGCCCAGTGATTCGTTGAGTCCCCAAGGATCTGTAGATCCTCGCCACCATAGCATAAATGCACTCCATCAAGAGGTCATCAATAGCCTCAATCTAGATGATCGAACCTGACATAGGGTTTGACCCAGTACAATGGCGAGCCGCCAAGTCACGTACTTGATCCATCCTCGGTAGCTGGGGGTCGATAGGAAGGGCCATCCCATGAAATGGGAGCCCCGTCGGGAAATACACATCCTCGGTGGTCGAGAATGTTAGTTGCTCACCTCTCACTATGAAGCATTGCAGATCAGTGCTCCACATCCCAATCAGATACTGAAGCAAGAACTCCTACGACTGTATCAGAGGGCATTCAAAGAACTTGAGCAACACGCATGCTGCCAAGTATCTTCGAACACCCGGCTGCACTCTCACCGCCTCCCACAGACGATCCCAATCATGCTCTCTCTAGTGCACTAGCATCGTTCTATAGGAGTCTGTTGATCACCTACATCCACACAAAAACATTTGATAAGCCTCATCATCCATTAAAATATCAAAAATTACAACCCCTTAGCCTTGCCCACAGTGCATGGATTTCACCCAGACAGTGCACACATGTGCATGTCTATTCTTTGAACAGTTGCGCACTAATGCGCAACTGTCGAAGAAACAGTTGTGCATGAGTGTGCAGTTCTCAGTCAGACAGGCGCGCATCTCATGCACGCCTGTATGCCCATCCCCTATGCGCACATGCACGGTTGTGTCAGAAACTGTTGCACATTATGCGTTGGAAAAGGGATTATACCTGCACACATGTGCACGGGTATTCCTCCTTTTCTCACGCACTGGTGGGCCCCTACCCTAAAAATCCCTTGCATGGCCCTTCGTACAACCCCTATCTACAAAATAATAATTTCACAAGGTACAAGAGGATAGAACCACTAACCTATTTCTCGCCACTCCTGGATCAGTAGCCTCATGCTCTCGCAATCTCCAAATCTCCTCGCAGTTATCTCGTTAATTCAGCAACAGTGATAGGTACAAATGAGGTGGCATTGTGGGCCCACCAGCCATATATAGCCCATTTTTCCAAAACTTCCACACTCTGTTACAGGACCCTAGAGCCTCTGTTTTTGATCTGTTCTCAGCCACGGGATCCTAGTCCCTCCATATACACAGTCACATTCCTCAGGCCATCATCTGCACTTGGCCTGAAGGAGCATTTTTCCCACGTCACGTTCAGGTACGCATCCTCATGTTCAATTTTATCAAATAGCTTTTATATGTTCTTTATCATCAGATATTGTTCACGTCGGGTATTTGGCTTTACTATGTGAAGGTACTTGTTCTACAAGCTTATAGCCCCGTCAAGTATATGTTGGACATTGGCATGTAATTATTCCCTCTGCAAATCAATTGCATATCCCAGTCATACCCTCTGTCATTTACCTTTAGGGTCCTTACATATGTCTCTACAGTACCTTTACCTTCGTTGCATTTGGGCATTGTCACCCAATAACGCTCTCCCCCACATGAGTTGTCTCGTTCATAGTTCCCCTTGTCAAATTGAAACTCATGTTGATTTCACCCCCTAGGGATGGGAGTCTCAATAGTCTTATATACTTCAAAGAATGAACCACATACTTCTTCTCATCATATTGCTAACTTTCCCAATGGACTCCTGGGTCATGTCATCATGGTTCTATTGACTGCACCTCCGCAGTTTCATTATCCATCCATCCCATCCACCATCAATTTTCCCATCTATAGATTGCCCTCCATCCATTTACCTAATACAGAAACCCACCCATGGGCCCCCCACCCTCCACCAATTTTCTTTCACAAACTTTCACCCTAAACAGGCCAAGCCATATTTCACTGGGGCACCCATTTCTGTATCTGTATACTCAACCCAAATTATTTTTTATTTCTTTGGCAATTGTAAAAAAGCCTTTGTTTCCAGCATATACTTAGCTTTTTCTTTGTCACCCTTGATGGCATTCTTTTTTCTGGAAATGAAACCCATGTCGCCCTTGGTTGGGGCATCCACTCTCTTTTCATTCATACATCATTCACGAACCCCGAGTATCCCAAGTCCATATACCCATGATCTCTGAGTTTGTCCACTTTGTTAGCCTCTAGCACAGTTTAACCCCATATTTAGTCATCCCCCCAACACTAGATCCATTTTTGCGGTTGCTTCTAATCACCCTTCAAAATTCCCCAACCAAGGACAGTCTTGAGTCTCATCGCATCTTGACTTCGTTCATGTTACCCATCAGTACCTGATATCATCTCAGTGGATTTCACAAAGCCCTTTTCTTCTTCGAGTTACATCTCCCTTCCTGTCGACATCAGCACAGTTTCCATAAGGGTGGTAGTATCTAGACTCTCATTACCTTTACAATTAGGAGTCTCGGACGGCATAGAGAGAATCATCATTGCTCTCTGATTTCGTTGGCCCCCATAACATTCGACTTCAGCAAACTCTCATGTTACGGTGGGTCTTACTATGTGACTATTGCAGTTTTTTCATACCAGTCGAAGACCTCTGAATTCATTAGGCCATCAATGCCTACGAGTCATCGACAATTCTTACAGTCGTCCTTGCCTCACTTCAGAGTTTGTTCAACATTCATAACTGTCATCTATCATTATCAACTACCCCCGAGGGCACTGCAGATATCTACATCAACATACATATTCAGTTACAGTCTCACATTTTGGTTTTATGACACGAGCATGGGGCATGCCCGCCTCATTTGTACACAGATTTTCTTGTTTTCCCTAGAGAAAGGTTTGGGTCCCACAGTTTTCCCTCTCCCTCCGGCGGATCTCTCTTGTAGTTTCTGTCTTCATTATTCCTTACAATCGTACTCTCATCAAAACAAACATTGATGTATTTCGACTATACGTATGCTCCTAACCTCACACATCACGGGGCATTTGTTATCACTGAAAAATCGTCTGCAACATTGCACACAAATGGTTAAAGAAAACATTAATGTTAGTAACAATTAGTCCACCTACAACACTAAAATTCATCCAGAAGGAAAAAAAAACTTTGTAATTGGGGTAAAATATTAGAGTGTGCAAAACCACAAAAGGGAGCATGCATAGAGTGCGCAGGCCAACACAAGCCTCAGTGCGCACTATGCACAAAATGTGTGACTGTGTACGAGAAAAGTCATGAACTCCTATGAACAATGCATTTATGGATCTTGTTGACCCCTCAACCACTTCTGGTCCAACCCCCAACACGATTTGACACTCATATCTGAGTGAAATCTAGCTTGGGGGTTGGTCAAGGGCTAGAGGGTGCCCTAAAAGGCCCCTTGTTCACACTATGAACCAATACATTTTGTCATGTATGAATTCTATAAATAAGAACCATGGGTGTGCTAAGAAACCAAGATCTTCGTAGTATTGTTATGTTGCAAGACTTATTACTTGGGAATCCTCTTTTCTCTTGGAAGCCTTCAAGCACCATTGCAATAGGCCATTCCACTCACCTCTTGAGGGAATAGGCATTGTTTTTCTTCATTTGTCATTTCTTCCATTGTAAGGAGTGAAGAGCTCTCAATTAGGGAACTCAAGAGCCCTCCCAAGGAGGAAGAGGGGACTCATAAGTCCATATATTTCTCTACAATGTTTTGCTTACTAATTTATTGATCTATTGGTAGCATTATGTTGGTCATTGTTTGATTTTTATGGTTCTAAGTTTCTCATGCTTTCTAACAGTTATTTCTTAGTTGTTTTAGTTTATTTCTTTGTTTTCATATGTATTTCTCTTATCTAACCCACTCACAATTTTTTGTCTTGTCTAGCAGGCTCATCTAGACATGCAAGTGTTGTTGTTTTGTTCACCCACAGTTAATACTCCTTTTCTTTTAAACGGTCCCCAACCTCTTTTGTACTGCGCAATAGGATCACAGTGTTGGACCTGCAATCTACAAGAAAAAATTATAGGTTCCTGCATCCACTTATTAGTCCAAAAACTCTTTCTATGCATAGGAATAACATATCTTTCTTCATTTCCATTAAATTTAATCAAATCAACTCTTTCTTCCAACCGTGCCCTAGCCTTCAGACTAGGACATAATCTATTAAACATACTTAAATTCATGCTTTCGAAACAAAAAAAATCCACTTATCTTTCTCTTGTCAAAGCACAAAGCTTACCTTTTTTCGGATCTTACCTCTTTCTTTAGATCAAATTTCTTTCTTAGCACGGAGCTTCGCAAGTCAAGTAGAGTACTGCGTACTTTAGCAGCAAATCTACGCACAGAGCTTCTCTTTTCTTTACTTCAGTTCCCAGCAATCACAGTTTCAGGTCCCAACAACGTAACCATTTGTTGGCACAGAGGCAGACCCAAGGTTCAACTCTCAACAGCACACCAAAAAAACCCTGACTATCGTCCCTTTCGGCAACACCTATGAAGGAGGCGAGGTCTCACCCGAGATAGAAGCAAGGGGGGTTACAGGATGCAGGTGTTTGTAACCAGGCCGGAACACAGTTCTGTGATAATAACACTTCGCAGAGTACTCTATTAACACTTAGGGTTAACATGCATTAGTCATTAGCCTTATTAACATCGCAAAACATACCCAAAGATAGATCTAGCGTAGTAACAACAAAAATTATGCACTTCAAACACTCAGCACTTAGCATTATAAGTTAGATCTAACATCCATTAATCCTTAACACAAGTAAAGCACTAAGAAACAATAGATCTATCTATCATACATGATAATCAAGGCACTAAGCAAATAAATAACATAAATAACATAGCATAAAGCACACCAAAGACACAAGATATACGTGGTTCACCCCAGTGTGGGGCTACGTCCACCAACCGCTTCTCCTTCTTTATTATTCGTCAATCTCTTACATCTAGTTACTTCTATGCACTAAGCCACAGATCCGAGCTTCGCACCAGACAAGAGATCTACGCACTGAGTGCCAAATCCTCCTTCCAAAACTAGGTCAAGGCACCGAGCCAACCTCTCTAATGAGCACAAAGCCTTAACACATACACATTCTATTGCACAAAGAAACTCAAAACTACTTGCACTTAACCACTTCCCACTTCTTATCTACTTCTACCATACATTCTTACTTATTTGTACTTTTACAATCCCATACAATAAGGCCTAACATTAGAAAACCCCATGGGCTGACATCCCATAACCCATTACAAAAACCCTAAGTAGCCCCTTACAAAACTCACAAAATTGGTGAGATCCGCGATCTCATCTCCACCTAGGTACTCCATCTTCAACCATCGTGTTGAAGTCCAAAAGTGGTTCAAGTCTAACGAAGGTTTCCTCAAAACTTGGTCGAGGGCCAACAGGTCCCCAACACTCACATGTGACTCATCCCGAGTCACTCAGGCCTAGATAATGTTGCTTCGAAGGCCTTGAGATTAACTCAAGTTTCCTTGACTTGCTTCTTCGCCTAAGCCTCCTACTCAACGAGCTCCTGGATCATTTGTTTTGTAACATGCCCTTCCACACGATGTTCTATTGATGCAACCACTTGGTCCAATTGCAAGCCATGTCCATCAATCTCTTTGAACATCTGGCAGGCTTCCTCTTGCACAAGTTGTAGCTTCTGCGCGACTTCCATTACCCTGCCCTAGAGGGCAGTGATCTATTGTTGCACTACACGTTGCTCCTGGGATCGCTTCATTCTTTTAACTGTGGTGAGCAGCTTCATCTCTGCCTGTACCGACAATGCATGTTTTTGTGCCTCCTTTAACTGCACTTCTAGCTTCCTTAGCTCTTGATCCTCTGCCAGGAATTCATATGTTTGTGTGCTTATATCACTCAGTTTCTTGCATTTTGAGACAAGGGCTCTTATTCTTATGATTGTATTCTAAGTGCTCTCCTCCCTCTGGTCGCGCACCTTCTGCGGAGTGCTCCGTACTGCTTGGGCCTCCAATTCTTTTATCCTCACTTGAAGTTGTTGGATGGTCTTAGCGAGCTTCACCACTTGAGCCTCGACCAACCTTTTCTCCTTCTATGCCAATCCTGGCATAGAGTGACATGCTTTACTCACTACTTCTTTGATCGTGGTCTGCTCTGCGAGCAACTACTCATTTTCTCTCTGTAGCTGGGCTTTTTCCTCCTGGAGCATCGTCTAAAATTCTTCTCTCTCGCTTTCATAAGAAGTTAGAATATATCGCGCTACTCATAGTTGTTCTAAGGCTTCCTCTTTGTCTGGTTTCAAGGATTTTGTAGCCTTCTCTTTTTCTTTTTGGATTCTCTGAATTTGAGCTTTTGTCTCATCTACAAGTCTTCTCAATTAGGTTGGTTCATCCCCCAATTCTGTGATCTGTGATGAGGAAGGCGCAATAGGTACTTCACGGACCAAACGAATAGCTTGATTTACTTCCTTTAATTCCTTCTCGATCCTTCCATATAGCTCTTCCTACTTCTCTTCATTATATTTATGTAAGATGTCCTCGGAAGCATCCTTCATAGCTCCATGGACCAGGCTGATATCGTCCTTCGTGAGCATGGATTCTAACTGGGGTTTATTAGCGCGTGTCTTCTTCCTTGCTGAAGGTTTCTTTGGAGAAACCTTCCTCTTATGTGGTGTGACTGTTCCAGTAGGGGGGTCTTTAGGTGGTGTAGCTTTGCCTCCTCCTTTCTCATCCCCTCCTCCTTTTCCATCTGCTTCATCTTCTCCTCCTCCTCCAAGTGAGCCAGACCCTTTATCATCAGAAGCATCGTCCTCCTCTTCGCTCTCTATATCCTAGAATTTATCCTACTTTTTCTTCTTCATCGTCCCACTGGACTGTCTGACATGCTCAACTCGGGTGACCATGGAGCTTCCTATGGTGTCAGTGTCAGAGAGTTCTGCATCAACGACAAGTACAAGGAACTCCTTCAGCCATTCCTTTGTGATATGCTCCATGTCTTCATCTGCTAGCTTGTAGTACGACTGTAACTCTTCCTTGTTCTCATCTCTTGGCGCAGTGATGTAGATGAAATGTGGATCTGCATGGAACTTTGTTAGTGGTCGGTACTAGTGTAAAGTGTGCGGTGTCATGCACGGAAAGGATTCAATGACAACCTTCAATTGTTGGTAGTATGCATGAAACACAGCATTGGACTACCACTACTTCATCATGTTGTTGGTGTACCACAAGGTTCAAAATCGAGCAGCCAACAGCTCTGAGGGTTTGATCTCTGGGAAGATGGCTCCTTCAGGCATTTTCCAAGTGACAAATGCGATTAGCCAGCTATAGTGGAATTCGTATCCCAAATCCTGGGCTTCACGACAATCTTTCTATAGTTCATTGACGAGGTATCTCGCCTAGTTCATATGCATGCCCTCCACACATTTTCTTGTGAGGTCCACCACAAACCCGGTGACATGTGTTGGGTGGTTCTTTCTTACGAGCTTGCTAGCTATGATTTGGCAAGTGAGGTGCACTACGCCATCTTGTATAGAGGCTACCTTGTAACCTCGCTTTCCTTTTTCGACTTCTCAGTATGCTTCCTTGATGCGTTGTGCCAGGGAGCGGTCCAAGGCCTTCCCTGGATAAAACTGTCGGGGGTCAGGTCCCTTCATACTTAAGCCTGTAATCTGGTGGATCTGTGTTGGATACACGGTAATCCTCCGGTTAAACCATAGGTATCCACCAAGATAGCACGACAAGAGGATTTTAACGCAAGCATTAACCTCCCGGTGACGGCCAAAATGGGGAATCTTCATCACATTCAACACAGTGGACTGCATCAGCCCCTTAATCCATGGCTATGAGACGAGGTTCATCTTCTTCCCAATGGACTTCGTCAAGTAGCGGTGGGGCGCTAGCATAGCATAGTTCTTCATGTCACCTAGATTGAAGTCATTGTTCTTCAGCAGTGGGATCTATCCTAATTGACTCCCAACTATGTGTATTACTTTTGAAATGTATGCGGTGAACAAGATGTACTCATAATCTCATGGGATGTTGTCGCAGTTAAAGGTGCCATCCAAAGGTGGAATGTACTCGGGTAGGATCGACGGGATCTACTTCACATTAGCCAGATCATCGCGATGCTTACTTCGCTGCTCAGTCGTGGGGTTAACATGACCAGAATGATGTCTAGTCGAAGGCGAAGCCTGCAGTCCCCTAGTTGACGACGCCTAGACACCTTCAGATAATGGTCTGTCGACCATTAGCTTCCTTAGGACTTCCTCGACAGACTTCTTTAACTCACTAGGTTCGTCTGACATTCGAACTTTTAAACAGACGGGTCGGGGTAGACGAATGGATGGTGAGGTCTAGCTTTAGATAACACAACTCGACACTTAGACAATTCTCTATTAGCTTAGTTAATCATGGGTAGAAAAAAAGTGGTCCCGGCGCAGCGACCAATGAGTTAAATAAGAGGGGCATTGTAACGGATTCTTCCAATGGCCAGGAATGCTTCCATCAATGTGAATCTGCCTATTATGGCGCGGTCTCAACATCCCAAAAGCAATCCATTAGTCCATAAATGTGTTTTCCAGCCATTCCAGACCATCATTCTAACGGTCGAGGCACCTCCAACGGTCATATAGCTTCACCAGGGTGAAGTCCCATTCTGTGCGGTCTTGTTGTTCCAGCGAGGTTCAAATCCTGCGAACCTGCCTTCTGCGAGGTTCCAGTCTGCGAAGTCTTCCATCTGGTCTCTGTAGCTTCCTGTAGCTTTTCAAACTTAGCTTTATTTTTATTGAGCTTCCTTGGCTTCTTCCCTGTGATCCGAGTCTCTTTAACTATTTCTAGAATCCTCTTTCCATTTTTATACTTATCTTCTCCTAGCGCAGTGGCCTCACACTCCTGCGGTGCCCTCAAAGGGTCTGGAGTTAATATCCCTTCTCTTAATACTTCTTGGGTGGATATACTTATTTATTGCATAGATAGGTTCTTCAATCCTTCTTGCATTCTTTCAACCTTGACAATTAATTCTCTTGCTTTATGTTCCTCCTGCGTTGTTACTTTGTTTTGTTGCTTCAACTCATCCTCTCGTTCTTCTATTAGTCGATCTATTTTTCTAGCTATGAAATCCCTTAGTTCTTGGTTTTTCTTTTATGTAGCTTCTTCCTCTACTTTCCTTCTGATCTGATCCTTCTCAATCCAAGTCTTACCTAGCAAAAGTGGGAAAGGGGTGTTGTCCCCAACAAACTTAATGACTTCAAATTCCTCTTTAGTCGATGCTCCATGAACAATAATAGGTACATTAGTAACTCTTCCACATAAATTTATCATCTTACCCTTGAACAAGCCTATCCTTCCTAATGAAGGTATCACAATAGGTTTTTCGAAAATTTCCCAAGTGTCTTATGTCATAATATTCACTTGTGTTTCCTCATCCAAGACACAGTCTATGTCAAAGTCTTCTATTCTTGCATTTATGCATTGTTTTACTTTAAGGATCTCTGGTAAACTGACATCTTTATGAACATCCATCATTTCTTTCAACTGTACTAATGTAGTCTGAACTTTATTTGGTTCTTTCTCTTTACGACTTCCTAACATGCCCTTAATCTCTTGACTTTCTTCAGATTTTTCTTGTCTTACGTTCATCCTTTCGACTTTAGCAATCATCCTTGGACAATATTCAACCTCGTGACCAACAATCTTACAACAAAGACAAATGGGACACGCACCAGGGCATTCCTTAGAAATATGTACCGGCCTTCTACAGTTATAACACAAAGTTAGTCCTCTTTTTCTTTTAAACATTCCCCAACCTCTTTTGTACTGCGCACTAGGATCACAGTGTTGGACCTGCAATCTACAAAAAAAAAATCTAGGTTCCTGCATCCACTTATTAATCCAAAAACTATTCTATGCATAGGAATAACATATCTTTTTTCATTTCCATTAAATTTACTCAAATCAACTCTTTCTTCCAATTGTGCCCTAGCCTTCAGACTAGGACAGAATCTATTAAACATACTTAAATTCGTGCTTTCGAAACAAAAAAAATTCACTTATCTTTCTCTTGTCAAAGAACAAAGCTTACCTTTTTTCGGATCTTACCTCTTTCTTTAGATCGTATTTTTTTCTTAGCACAGAGCTTTGTGAGTCAAGTATATTACTACACACTTCAGCAGCAAATCTACGCACAGAGCTTCTCTTTTCTTTACTTCAATTCCCAGCAATCACAATTTCATGTCTCAGCAACAGAACCATTTGTTGGCACAGGGGTAGACCCAAGGTTCAACGCTCAACAACACACCAACAAAACCCCGACTATCGGCCCTTTCGACAACACTTGCAAAGTAGGCAAGGTCTCACCCGAGGTAGAAGCAGGGGGGGTTACAGGACGAAGGTGTCTGTAACCAGGTTGGGACACAGATCTGTGATAATAACACTTCACAGAGTACTCTATTAACACTTAGGGTTAACATGCATTAGTCATTAGCCTTATTAACATCGCAGAACATACCCAAAGATAGATCTAGCGTAGTAACAACAAAGATTATGCACTTCAAACACTCAACACTTAGCATTATAAGTTAGATATAGCATCCATTCATCCTTAACACAAGTAAAGCACTAAGAAACAACAGATCTATCTATCATACATGATAATCAAGGCACTAACCAAATAAATAACATAAATAACACAGCACAAAGCACACCAAAGACATGATATATACGTGGTTCACCCCAGTGGGGCTATGTCCACCAACCGCTTCACCTTCTTTATTACTCATCAATCTCTTACATTCAGTTACTTCTATGCACTAAGCCATAGAGCCGAGCTTCGCACCAAACAAGAGATCTGTGCACTGAGCGCTAGATCCTCCTTCCAAAACTAGGTCAAGGCATTGAGCCAACTTCTCTATCGAGCATAGAGCCTTAACACGTACACATTTTGTTGCACAAAGAAACTCAAAACTAATTGCACTTAGCCACTTCCCACTTCTTATCTACTTCTACCATACATTATTACTTATTTATACTTTTACAATCCCATACAATAATGCCTAACATGGGAAAACCCCATGGGCCAACATCCCATAACCCATTACAAAAACCCTAAGTAACCCCTTACAAATCCCGCAAAATCGGTGAGATCTGTGATCTCAGCTCCGCCTGAGCACTCCATCTTTGACCATCATGTCGAAGTCCAAAAGTGGTTCAAGATTGACCAAGGTTTCCTCAAAACTTGGTCGAGGGCCAACAGAAGGTGTTTCCGTACTTGGGTCTGTTTTGACATGAGAAGCCTGCCTTTTGATATGTTTCTTGGTTTTAATTTTTTTAACTTCCTTCTTTAACAAATTTTAGTGTTTTTATTTGGTTTGTGACTACACTTTTTTCTTTTGGGGAGGATGAGCCTTTCTTATGTTTGGTAATGGGGTTCCACTTACCACCTTCCTCTTTCTTATTGTACCCAAGATCGTTTTTGTCATTGGTTGATCTTTGACTATTCCATATCCTATCCAAGATAGCTAAGTTGTTCTAGAATTTGACAGTTGCATTTGTCTTTTCATTCTTCTTTTTGAGGTTGACAAATTCCAATTCCAACATGTGACACGATTATTCCTTTTTAGTTAACTGGATCTTCAGAGCTTCTTCATTTTCCTTAGCTTCCTCAAGTTGAGTCTTTAGAATCATGACCCTTTCATTTGTCTCTTCTGATACTTCTATGATTTTATTGGGCTCGTCATATGTTTTCAACTCTTTCACTTCTTTCTTTATATCAACAACTTCAGTCTTCAATATTTTGATATGTTCCTCTTTGTCTTCCAGTTGAATCTTGTTTTCATGCTTTTCATGGTTATTTCTGTTAAATTGATTCAAATGTTGTTGTAGAAACATATCTTTCTTTTCAAGTTTATCCAACTCTTATAGAGTGCACATAATTGTGTATTCAAGTTGGTCAATAGCATCCCTAGGAAATTTAATATAAAAACTATTTTTCGGTGCCATATGAATCTCTTCTAATTTACTTAGAAAATCATTATTAATATTCATTAGTTTTTCTTCATTGATTACTAAGGTATGCATCAATTCCTTGATGGAGTTGTCTTCTTCTGTGATTTGTACTTTAATATGATAGGATTTGTCTTCCTCTGTGTTATGTTCTTTAATCTGATAGGAATTCTCCTTTTCTGTGGTATGTTCTTTAGTCTGATAGGAATTCTCTTTTTCTATGTTTTGTTCTATAATCTAATAGGAAAAAAAAAATTCTATGTTATGTTCTATAATCCGATAGGATTTATTTTCTTATGTGTTATGTTCTATAATCCGATAGGATTTATTTTCTTATGTGTTATGTTCTATAATATGATAGGATTTATCTTCTTCTATGTTCTATTCTTTAATCTGATAGGAATTTTCTAACTAGAGCCAAAATACTTTAGCAAAGGTGCAGTGTCCCATATTTTCTTTGACTTGGTCTGACAGTCCATTCTGGATTGATTTTAATGCCATTGAATTATTTCTCTTTGCTTCTTTTGCAGTTTTGGATTTGTTCTTTGAGGCAGTTAAGTACCAAGGCTTACATACTACTGAGTCCCAAACTATAGATCCTCTTGATTTCAGATATCTTTTCATTCTTTCCCTCCATGAATAATATTATGGTCCATCAAATAAGGGAGCTTCATTTGTGGAGATAGCCATTTCTCCACCCATTTGTGTGTTTAGGAGGATCTTCCTTCCAATGATTAGACTGTTTTTCTTGAAGAAAACCTGCTCTGATACCAATTGTTGAAACACACACTGACACTGAGG
>JASDQU010276233.1:0-14974 GCA_032191745.1 Picea mariana
AAGCCATCTCGACTTGTTTAAAGTCATCGTGCTCGTAGGCTGCCAACCCACTCTTTTCTAATGCAGATGGTGAAATCAAACTATCTGTCGCACCAAAATCAAACAAAATATTAACATTGATATGATTTAGCGTACCTGATGACTCCACCACCGTGGATTGATGTTCATCCTGGCGGTTATTAATCACTACGTAAATCTAGTGGTCGCTACTTGATCTTCCCATCGGTGCATTTCCTTCTCTATGCACAAACCCTGATTGTAACTCCGGGCAGTCACGCTGGTAATGGGGTCCTCCACACCCCCAACAGGTAACACGAGATTGAACCTGTGTATTTTTATGTGACTGTCTCTGAAATGAGTTCCTTCCCCTGGAACCTCTACCCCTACTAGTTGGTCCCTGAGATGGTCGTGGACCTGTCTGAGTTGTTGGTGATCAATGAGACGCTGCACTCCCTGCCATTGAAACCCCTACGGCTACTATCCTTGGCGTGACTCTTTACCATATGGTGGTGGCCTTGAACCCCCTCCCCTGGGAAATGTCCTAGGGGCCTTCCCTACGATTCCAGGACAATGCGGAAAGGTCGACCTCATACCTCCATTCAAGTTCATGTGTTCCCCTGTGTAACGCGCATTTTCCACTGCTTTTGCTACTGAAGACTGGTGGAATGGAATGAAAGGGCTCGACGATTGGCTTGATGAATTGTGTGTAAGGTCTCATGAGCCTGACGCTTGGATAATTGGAGATTATTCTTCAGGCTAGTACCTTGCTATTATTGATAATTTAACTATTTATATGTGAATTTATTTGTAAAAGTGATATGTGTGGCGCGTTGGTGTTATTGCTCTTCTTAAGGCGCATCGCTTGGTGGGTGGTCTTGGGTTCAAAACCCATGGACCTTCTAAAATTTTAATTAAACTTTTAATGTATTTTAACTTTACTCTAAATACACCATTAATTTAATTAAAATTTTAATTTGATAATTAGTTACACTAATAATTTTAAAGTTACATAATTTTATTTTTTTTTTAATTTACTTTATACTAAATTATCGTAAATTAAATTTAAATTAATTAAAACTAAATTGACCTAAATTACTTTTATACCAAAATAATAAATAAAAAATTTAAACGAGAACATAGGCACAATTTATAAAAGAAATTTAAAATTAAAAAAAAAAAAAACCAAAATAATTTTAAAAAAAAGTGCGGGCACGCATGGATTCCACGTGCCCACCATGCTTTCCCCAGCGTCATCCTTTCCCAAACCTAACCCTACACGTACTCTCTCTTGAGCTCTCTTCCCCTAAAACCTTACACGAACTCCGTCGCCTCTCCATTATGCTCTCTCCTTCTCGGCAGGCTCATTGCTCGGCTCCCTTGCAAATGCTTATGTGAGTTAAAATTGGAACGATACAGAGAAGGAAAACGAAAATACGACTTACCTCGCGCGAGAATTTATTAATATCTTCTGAAATGTCTGCAGATTATAAAACCCTCGACTTTCCAATTTATTGATTTTGGAAGAGCTTGAAATCACAACAAACATTATCATATCACAGGACATATATTTCGTAAGTTGTTTGATAGTTTCTTTGGAAGCAGAGAGATGAATAAGAAGAAACGAGGTTCTAATGACGTGGGTACTTGCCGAATACTCCAGTTTCATGTTTTGGTTAAGGATCCACATCCAAAGGTTGTGATTCTTGGATTGTATGCAGCTGGTAAGACAACCATATTGTACAAGCTACACATTTGAGAAGTATTATCTAAAGTCCCTACTATTGGTTTCAATGTTGAAAAGGTGAAGTACAAGAATGTGCAGTTTACAGTATGGGATATCAGTGATCAGGAAAAACTTAGGCCACTTTGGAAGCATTATTTTCTCACCATGGTCGTGGTTGGGCACTGGTGTGGTCATGGTATGGCGTTGGTGTGGTCATGGCATGGCGCGTTGGGCTGTGTGGATTGAAAAATACTTAGCATTGGATCTGTGGCACAATGGTAGCGCGTCTGACTGTGATGCTTACAGAAACAACATCCATTTTTTTTTGTTGCAAATTTTATATTTATTTTTCTTTTTACCATTTCTGTTTCTTTTTCTAATTTTATATATATATATATATATGTTGATGAGTGCAGAAGCACAAAGGTGTCTTGGACTCCTCTTCCACGTAACTTGGTTTGGTGCATGGGAAAACTCCTCTTCTGCGTTGTATTGTGGCAGGTGTTTTCCAACTGTGGAATTTGGATCCCGGTGCTCCGTTTTCATTCCTCTTGTCTCGATTCTTACTTTGTTCCTATTTCCTCTTCACTTTCAGGGTTCTTGTCTCTCGTAACATAAATGTACCGTGTTTTCATTTGTAGGCCATTTTCTTGGGCTCTCGCAATTGTGAAAACATGCATTGATCTCTTTGTAGTTTCTTACCTCTGCGGTAATAGTGCCCTTCCCATTCTGAGAGTATTAAATGGAATGCAGTAGGCTTATAACATACTAAAGAAAATTTCAAAAGTGTCCCTTCAGCTGAGATGCTATGGGTGGGGTATCTATTCCCACCAAAGTCACTCAGGACTTGCATTTGGCCCCAACTGCATGACATAGATCATTGGCACAAGTAGAGGGCCAACAAGGACTGTAAGTGGAGAATTCCCTCAGAATCTAAACATGTCTTTAGGGATTTTGCACCTTAGTTCTATCTAACCAAAGCCCCATTATACTTTTGGTTGTAAATCTATTGATTGTTTGAATCAAGCATGCGCAGTTGCTAGATGAGCATTTTAAGAAAAAGATGCAGAATTCTGTATACATTTTCACTATCTCGACTGAGCTCAACTCTGAGGCATTATCAAGCCTCCTCATCCTCAATCAATCAAGAATGGTATGCCTTTCCTACTCAATTTCTTCACAGCTTCTATTTCATCTCTTAACTTTACCTCTTTTTCACGTGCCTGCACAAGATTTTCAATAAAAATAGCGTTTCACTGAATGCAATCTGTTATCTCCCAAAATAGCACTACTAGGTTTTAAAATTTGAAGTCATAGAATGGGTCAAAAAATTGGTTTCTAAATTTTTTAGAGTAGATTAGATGGTCTATTTTTCGAATATAAGGTTGGAAAAATCATTCCTTGGGGTCTTGGCTTTCAAATTTTGGAATTACAGTTTTCGGTGGTTAAGTGGGTCTTCAAAACGACTAGTTAACCACCGAAAGCCGATTGTTTCGATGGATAAGAGGCACATGGCATGAAGCTCTTAACCACTGAAAATCTTTTCACGTTCAAAATCCAAATATCGTGCTTTCGCACGTTCCAACGTCAAGCGAGCCTGATTCATCGTTGCAATTGGTTGGTGAACGGACGCCAAACTTCAGCTAAATGCCTTAACTGACAGTCATCATTAATTCGGGTATGCTTCAAAATTTCATGATAGATCACTTCATAGCAAACTCAAAATTATATGTGAACCTTCTCAAGTGGCAGTGAACAAGGCAGCTGCTGAAGCACTTTTTGATAATGGTCTCTATGTTGCACCCTGGTCAATCTTTTGTTCTTCCACATCCAATTGACGATGACTCCTATGATCAGATTAGTCTCTGCATACACATTCTAACCTGCCCTGATGATTTCTTCAAGAAAGTATGGCTGCAGTCTTGTCGGGAGAGCTTTATGAATATGCTTGTTGACAAGCAGTTTCGAGAAACAAAAGAGAACAAATCCAAAGCTCAAGTCTCGCACGCGCAGCCCTATGACTTGATTGATTTCCGCTTGTTAAAGAGCAGAAAGGGTATGAGTTAGATAGAATTAGAAGATGAGGTGGAGGATGATTTGAAGCATGCTACCAGAGAATTTGTGAAGGAAGGGGGTAGTATGAATAAATTGAATCGGATTCTACAACTTACGGGCTTCAGTGATCCGGTATATGCAGAAGCATACGTTATAGTTCAGCAATATGATATTGTCCCTGATGTTACAGTGATAAACCGCACAAAGGATACGCTGCAGAATCTTTTCTTGGAATTGGCTACCATGCACGATATTTAATTGGTAGAACGCCCACAAAATTAGACTCTAGCACCAGAATCCAGCAAACAGATAAAAGCTAATATAAAGGTTTCGGTTAAAGGTTTCTTCAACAGAAACCGGCGTGATATTTGGTAACATTGTTTATGAGACTACTAATGTGCTGGATCGCAATGTGGTTGTTCTAAATGATATACACATAGATATCATGGACTACATCTCTCCGGCCACTTGTCCTGATGTTGCTTTTAGGAATATGTGGCAAAGGGAGAGAAAACACAGGTGTCGATTTGTTTTTCTGCAGATCGTCCAACAAACATTCCATTTGGCGTGTGATATGGTCGTCCAATGTATTAAAGCCGAAGATTTTTCGATCCATAGAGGGCAATGATGGTGAGACAACCATAGCAGTCGATGAAGACATTCTCATTGAAAAGAGATATCCTGCATTTCCAGCTGTCATTGATATCAATCAAATTCAGAATATTTTACCCTATAGGTTTCCATTTTTACTTGCTGATCGAGTGGTGAAGTACAAACCTTGTGTGTCAGTTGTTGCCATCCAGAATGTGACATTAAACAATAACTTTTTCCCTGGCCATTTCCCTGAGGAGCCAATTATGCCAGAAATTCTTACGGTTGAGGCAATGACACAGGTTGGAGGCTTTATGATGTTGCAACCTGAAGTGGGCGGTTCTATTAAGAATTTATTTTTGCAGGAGTGGATAAGGTGAGGTTTACAAAACCCGTTGTAGCAGAAGACACATTGGTTATGAGCATGAATTTGGTGAAGTATCCAGGGAATAGAAAGAATGTTAAGCATCCAGATGACCTGTCTCTAATGACTTACAGGGGACATGCTTTCTTGTGTACTCTTATCCGCTGCTACTTTTTCTCCATCCTTCAGCACTGGGCAGAAATACATCTACACAGGATCCCAGGATGGTTGTGTTTATGTTTAGGATGTGGTAACAGGAAAACTAGTCATGAAACTCAGCTATCATACTAAAACTGTGAGAGAATGCAGACCTACTGTGCAAACCTATCTTGAGAAAAGTTATCATCATTTGACAGCTGCAGAAGCAAAGGATATTGAAATTCCAAATATAACATGGTTTGCCTTTGAACTAATGATGAGATTTATATACATAGGAAAATATATACGATCCTGCCCAGTTATATTATGCAACTTCTTTAGGTCATATGTGTGTTCTGTACTTTTTGGAACACCATGAGCAGGTGTCTAAACAGTGTTGGAATAACTCAGAACAAAGTTGCATTCTCTACAGGAAACAGAGGAACATGAGAGGTTTCAAGATCTCAGATAAATGAGAATCATGTCAATTCTGAAAATTTCCATAATGAAAGTTTCCGGTCTCCACCATGGACTTCCCAAGAGACCTCTATAAAGGCAAATGCAGCTGAAACTGTAGGCATAGAAGAAATATTTACAGATTTCAAGGCAACAAATAGAGAACAAAGAGGTCCCAAAAGAACACCCTTGAAGAGTTTGGAAGCTAAGATGTAATGCATTTTTGCATTTTTGAAATGTTTCTCTAAACAGGACTTTCGGTGGTTTAGGCGAACAGGACGACTGTTCATTAACTACTGAAAACAGGGCTTTCGGTAGATAATTCACTCAGCAGCTTTCTGGTTTAACCACCGAAAGACTGTCACCGCCAGAATGATCGAATTTTTGCACAGATCGAGGTTTTTCTGATCCAAACCTTTTGAAAACACTCATGATGGATAGATGATGAATTATATATTCAATTTAAAGAGACATTTTGGATACATAAGGATTAGAAAGGGTAGCCAAGTTGATTTTGGCACCTATTTTGGTGGAAACAGATTGGATTTTCTGCCTATCTCAGCAAATTCGAATTGTATCTCTTGGAGAATTATCATTTAGCCTTGGGAGGTTGTTCTACACCACACCAACAATCAACAGAGAGAAATCTGGGATTGGCCTCATTTTGGGGAATCATCCCACTCCTTTTGCAACTGAATTTTGACTTACTATTTTTAGTATATTTGATCCTTGTTTTTAGGATCACAGAACTGTTTTTGTAATGCTATAAAGCTTAGGATAGAAAATGAACCAGGGGTTCGATTTTGGGTTCTACCATGCTTCTATTGTAATCAAGAGACTTATTCTTATTATGTGAAAGAATACAAGCTTCCTTCAGTTGTGTTGTCAGATTTTCTCTTTCTTTTTTCTGATATCTTATGAGTGAAAGTTCTTTGTTGATTCTCATTCAATCTGCAGTGACTGTCATCTCACTAGTTGATTGTTTTAGTTGATAATCATAAGTTATTTCATTGGTTATTAAACCCATTGTGCTTGTTGGTATGAATTATAATCTGGTGTAATAGTTGTTTTCTTCCCCATTTAATCAAACCTTGTCTGACTGCATTGCTAGAAGGCCTTGTGAGATTTTGTATTTCTAGACANTGATCCACAAACCACATCCATTATTAAGAAAATATTTTCCAAAAAGAGTTAGTTACCAGGCATCTCCGACTTACAGCCTAGGAGAGTTTCCTGGAGTGATAACAAATTGGCGCCATTTCCGGGGACAGGAGATTGAAGCTCAGCTTCCCTGGGAGACGACATAGTTTCAGCGTTTGATGATAGACAAAGGCTGAGCATTACTTGGTTGTAATTTTCTATCTGGCGAATCCACAGGGGAGGATCTTGTTGATAAAAGATGAAGAGGATGAAGTTAGGATCCAGGTATCAGTTCATTATCTTGCTTCATGAACTATTGTTTTTCTTCATCAGCTCTTTCATGCTCTTCCCTGCGCGTGTAAAGAGAATTATTTTATGCTTTGTATATTCAAAAGATTATCAACCATCTTTTATAAGTCCATATTTAGAAGAGGAAAGCTTGCAGCCTCCTTATGTCGTTGATGTCGATCCTATAGCTTTACCTCAGCCTATTCCTAAATATGAGATATGCATTCAGATTCCCTCTGAATCTGAGCATGCATACAACCTTGAGGAGGTTGAACTTGTTTCAAAACCTGCCCGGATCTCAGCTCCTCTAGCCATAATTTATGAACCTGATCAGCAACTTATTATTTCTCATGATCAACCCACAGAATTTCAGTCTAAGATTAGACAAAGGGTGTTTAAACCTCTCAAGCTACCATCTCATCTTCATCCTTATCCTCCATATTTTGTTGAGTACCTTCCTCATTTTACCGGAGAGAGTCATGTTTCAGCTGAAAAACATTTGGAGGATTTTGAAAATTTTATTGATAATCTGGAAATTGTTCATGAAGATATTGTTATGAGATTATTTTCTAAATCTCTAATTAGAGAGGCTGCTTTATGGTTTAGATTTTTGGAACCTCGATCAATCGGTTCATGGAATGATTTCTATTATGTTTTTTCAAAACACTAGGGTGAGAATAAATGTCTTGATCAGTACCTTAATGATTTTTGTACTTTGAAGAGAGAGAAGGAAGAATCTTTGACTGTTTTCAACAGAAAGTTCCATAGGACATATTATGACATCCCATTGGAGATTCGGCCTACTGAGATCGCTGCCATGGTATATTATCTGATGGCTCGACATTATGAACTTGTCCTTCTCTTGTTAGAAATAAAATCTTCATCATTAGGGAACTTGTTCGAAGATGCGCAAGAGGTAGAGGAGAACATCCGTGCATCTAGGTGGATCAGAATGCAAGTTGATTCTGAAAATCTACAAACATATGAGCAAGAAGACTGTGAATATATTTCAGATGCCGAGCAAGAAAGCAGTGAGTATGAAGCAGATTTGGACCAGTAGCCTGAGGGTGAGTACATTTCAGATTTAGAATCAGATTCGTCAACATTGGCAGAATGTTCTAGAGACAGGGAACAAGAAGGTGATCAGTTTTCCAGCAAAGAAACAACCATGGTTGAGCAGGAGAGAAATGACGTCGGAGCATATTTGGGACAGCAGCCAACATGTAAGTTCAATTTAGTTTCAGGGTCAGACTTTCCAATATTCGCTGACTATTCCAGAGACAGGTATGCATGTGAAGATTATGATCAGTTTGTAAATCAAGAAGAGCCTATGATGACTATTGATTGTGAAATAAATTATATGTTCTCAGCTGACTCTTATCCATGTGATGGAGATCCTATTTTGTTATCCTCTTGTGAGCATTATTCTGATAACGAAGTTGTATTCTTCGATGATCATGAGTTGATCTCAAGAGGACAAAAAGATGATCAGTTTTCTTGCAGAGGAACAGTCATGGCTGAGCAAGAGGCTGACATAGATGTGCAGCTGTTTCCCGAGGAGCAACATGTTTCTTACCTTATTTTCAAGGATCCAGTAGCAGCCTTCATGGAGTTACACTTTTCAGAGGTTTTGAAAGTTTCAGATTCCTTCAACCTGTCCATGTTTTCAGGTAAGTATGGTTTCCTGAAAAGCTCCTTGTCTCTGTGGTTGCATGTTCAACATCATTTGTTGATCAGTGATAAAGACAAGATTTCTTCAGTATTAAAATTGCTTGGATGGATGCTATGGAAATCAGCATTCACTTAACAAATGGCAAAGCTGGTTAGTATAGGAGTAGGAAATAAGCTCGCTGCCCGAGCATTTCATATTGCAGCAGAAATAGCAGTTAACATTGGTTGAATAAAGGCAGGTTTTCAAGGTTTTTGGCACAGGATTTGAAGGTTTTCAAATATTAGTTTTACAGGCTAATTGACTCCATGCCCAATGGAACACTAGATTTTAAGTTATGTTTGAGTTTTCTCCAGGAAAGGCATCAGATCTGGAATTCTTGGAAACCTCCCGGGGAGGTCTCCATCCTAGCTGGAGCCAGATGTTATCTCCCAAAATAGAACTACTAGGTTTTAAAATCTGAAGTCATAGAATGGGTCAAAAAATTGGTTTCTAAATTTTTTAGAGTAGATTAGATGGTCTATTTTTCGAATATAAGGTTGGAAAAATCATTCCTTGGGGTCTTGGCTTTCAAATTTTGGAATTACAGTTTTCGGTGGTTAAGTGGGTCTTCAAAACGACTAGTTAACCACCGAAAGCCGACTGTTTCGGTGGATAAGAGGCACATGGCATGAAGCTCTTAACCACTGAAAATATTTTCACATTCAAAATCCAAATATCGTGCTTTCTCACATTCCAACGTCAAGCGAGCCTGATTCATCGTTGCAATTGGTTGGTGAACAGACGTCGAACTTCAGCTAAATGCCTTAACTGACAGTCATCATTAATTCGGGTATGCTTCAGAATTTCATGATAGATCACTTCATAGCAAAATCAAAATTATATGCGAACCTTCTGGAGTGGCAGTGAACAAGGAAGCTACTGAAGCACTTTTTGATAATGGTCTCTATGTTGCGCCTTGGTCAATCTTCTGTTCTTCCGCATCCAATTGACGATGACTCCTATGATCAGATTAGTCTTTGCATACGCATTCTAACCTGCCCTGATGATTTCTTCAAGAAAGTATGGTTGTAGTCTTGTCGGGAGAGCTTTATGAATATGCTTGCTGACAAGCAGTTCCGAGAAACAAAAGAGAACAAAGCCAAAGCTCAAGTCTCGCACGCGCAGCCCGATGACTTGATTGATTTCCGCTTGTTAAAGAGCAGAAAGGGTATGAGTTAGCTAGAATTAGAAGATGAGGTGGAGGATGATTTGAAGCATGCTACCAGAGAATTTGTGAAGGAAGGGCGCAGTATGAATAAATTGAATCGGATTCTACAACTTACAGGCTTCATTGATCCGGTATATGCAGAAGCATATGTTATAGTTCAACAATATGATATCGTCCCTGATGTTACAATGATAAACCGTAAAAAGGATACGCTGCAGAATCTTTGCTTGGAATTGGCTACCATGCGCGATCTTTAATTGGTAGAACGCCCACAAAATTAGACTCTAGCACCAGAATCCACCAAACAGATAAAAGCTAATATAAAGGTTTCGGTTAAAGGTTTCTTCAACAGAAACCGGCGTGATATTTGGTAACATTGTTTATGAGACTACTAATGTGCTAGATCGCAATGTGGTTGTTCTGAATGATATACACATAGATATCATGGACTACATCTCTCCATCCACTTGTCTTGATGTTTCTTTTAGGAATATGTGGCAGAGGGAGAGAAAACACAGGTGTCGATTTGTTTTTCTGCAGATCGTCCAACAAACATTCCATTTGGCGTGTGATATGGCCGTCCAATGTATTAAAGCCGAAGATTTTTCGATCCATAGAGGGAAATGATGGTGCGACAACCATAGCAGTCGATGAAGACATTCTCATTGAAAAGAGATATCCTGCATTTCCAGCTGTCATTGATATCAATCAAATTCGGAATATTTTACCCCATAGATTTCCATTTTTACTTGTTGATCGAGTGATGAAGTACAAACCTGGTGTGTCAGTTGTTGCCATCTAGAATGTGACAATAAATGATAACTTTTTCCCTGGCCATTTCCCTAAGGGGCCAATTATGCCAGAAATTCTTACAGTTGAGGCAATGACACATGTTGGAGGCTTTATGATGTTGCAACCTGAAGTGGGCGGTTCTATTAAGAATTTCTTTTTGCAGGAGTGGATAAGGTGAGGTTTACAAAACCCGTTGTAGCAGGAGACACATGGGTTATGCGCATGAATTTGGTGAAGTATCCAGGGAATAGAAAGAATATTAAGCATCCAAATGACCTGTCTCTAATGACTTACAGGGGACATGCTTTCTTGTGTACTCTTATCCGCTGCTACTTTTTCTCCATCCTTCAGCACTGTGCAGAAATACATCTACACAGGATCTCGGGATGGTTGTGTTTATGTTTAGGATGTGGTTACAGGAAAACTAGTAATGAAACTCAGCTATCATACTAAAACTGTAAGAGAATGCAGAGCTACTATGCAAACCCATCTTGAGAAAAGTTATCATCATTTGACAGCTGCAGAAGCAAAGGATATTTAAATTCCAAATATAACATGGTTTTCCTTTGAACTAATGATGAGATTTATATACACAGGCAAATATATACGATCCTACCCAGTTATATTATGCAACTTATTTAGGTCATATGTGTGTTCTGTACTTTTTGGAACACCATGAGCAGATGTCTAAACAGTGTTGGAATAACTCAGAACAAAGCTGCATTCTCTACAGGAAACAGAGGAACAGGAGAGGTTTCAAGATCTCAGATAAATGAGAATCATGTCAATTCTGAAAAATTCCATAATGAAAGTTTCCGGTCTCCACCATGGACTACCCAAGAGACCTTTATAAAGGCAAATGCAGCTGAAACTGTAGGCATAGAAGAAATATTTACAGATTTCAAGGCAACAAATAGAGAACAAAGAGGTCCCAAAAGAACACCCTTGAAGAGTTTGGAAGCTAAGATGTAATGCATTTTTTCATTTTTGAAATGTTTCTCTAAACAGGACTTTCAGTGATTTAGGCGAACAGGACGACTGTTCATTAACCACTGAAAATATGGCTTTCGATAGATAATTCACTCAGCAGCTTTCTGGTTTAACCACCGAAAGACTGTCACCGCCAGAATGATCGAATTTTTGCACAGATCGGGGTTTTTCTTATCCAAACCTTTTGAAAACACTCATGATGGATAGATGATGAATTATATATTTAGTTTAAAGAGCCATTTTGGATACATAAGGATTAGAAAGGGTAGTCAAGTTGATTTTGGCACCTATTTTGGTGGAAACAGATTGGATTTTCTGCCTATCTCAGCAAATTCGAATTGTATCTCTTGGAGAATTATCATTTAGCCTTGGGAGGTTGTTCTACACCACACCAACAATCAACAGAGAGAAATCTGGGATTGGCCTCATTTTGGGGAAGCATCCCACTCCTTTTGCAACTGAATTTTGACTTACTATTTTTAGTATATCTGATCCTTGTTTTTAGGATCACAGAACTGTTTTTGTAATTCTATAAAGGTTAGGATAGAAAATGAACCAGGGGTTCGATTTTGGGTTCTACCATGCTGCTACTGTAATCAAGAGACTTATTCTTATTATGTGAAAGATTACAATCTTCCTTCAGTTGTGTTGTCAGATTTTCTCTTTCTGTTTTCTGATATGTTATGAGTGAAAGTTCTTTGTTGATTCTCATTCAATCTGCAGTGACTGTCATCTTACTGGTTGATTTTTTTAGTTGATAATCATAAGTTATTTCATTGGTTATTAAACCCATTGTGCTTGTTGGTATGAAGTATAATCTGGTGTAATAGTTGTTTTCTTCCCCATTTAATCAAACCTTGTCTGACTGCATTGCTAGAAGGCCTTGTGAGATTTTGTATTTCTAAATAGTCTTGAAAACACAGTCCAGTCCCTAGATATTCATCTTGATCCACAAACCACATCCATTATTAAGAAAATATTTCCCAAAAAGAGTTAGTTACCAGGCATCTCCGACTTACAGCCTAGGAGAGTTTCTTGGAGTGATAACACAATCATTACTCTCTGCTATTCCCTTGTTGATGAGAAAAACCGAGGTAATTGGTTTTCTTCATATGCCCTTGCATGGGGAAATATTAGGTTCGTCATGCAAATATATTCCACAACCTTTTCGTCATTCACACGGGCAGCTGAGCAGAGGAGGTGAACTGAGCTCTCTCCACAGTTTCTTGTTTTATTTTGGGCGTGTTTGCGGTGAGATCCATATTGCCAGCAGAATGATGCTTGCTGGAACAGAACTGGCGTCATCCTTGTGGAAAATATTCTTGCAAACTGTACGTGGGAGGTAAACCCATTGAACATGCAAATGATACCCAGTTTTTTTTTTAAATTTTAATGATTACCGGCCGATAGGAACCGACAAAATTTGGGGCTGAATTGGGTGTGAAATAGTCTTGAGAGATTAGCAGTTGGGGCTCAGATAAATTTGTCATGTAGGGTATTCCCCATAGGATTGATTAGATATTTGTGTTAATTTCTAGCATTAGAACGTTATGGAAATCCTTTTAAATAACAGAGTGATAATAATTGCAAAAGAACAAGAAAAAGCTAGTAGAAATACAAGGAAGTTAGTAAACAAACATATTGCAAATAACTATACTCTGAGTAAACAAGAAGCAGCCGCTTATATTGAGGATGAATCCAACTAAACCTTTCTGATGTGGATGGTTGAAGCTGTCGGGCTCTACGAATCTAGTAGTCTATCTTCCTGAGATATATTTTCATCAGCTTATAATATATAGGGCATATATATGCTCGCCCCTATAAGAATTGAAGCTTCAGAGGAAGTCTTTAATTCCCAGAAGAAATTCCTTATGAAATTGGAAATTTATTGCTTGTAATCAATGCTCTGTATTCATATATTTATTGTTTGTTGTTACTACAGGATTAGTCATTTTCTCTTTTAGTAATATATGGATGGACAACAACCAAAACTGGCAGACATGTTTCTATGGGGAACTGAGAACAGATTATGAAAGTCTAATATTTGTCTTATTTGGCTTTGATCTGCATTGTTTCAGCTATCAATGCTAGCCTTACAATCTCTCATCTTGTAGGATTTCTTTCCTTCCATACATTTTGATCCCCTTCATCAGAATATTTTCTCCTTTAGTAGTCTAGTAAAATGTATTAGGGCATGTTTTCTCCCTTAGTAGTTTGATACTATGTTTCAGCGCAAATATGAGTGAAAAATTTATTGTGACACATTTATTTGGCTATCCTTCATCACCATAACTATGTGTTCTTGCTTTTTGATTTATGGTTAGAACATGGGTGCCTAATAGAGTTGTGCTCAGAAAAAAAAAATGTAAATTTGTAGATCCAACTTTTTTTCCGAGTTGCAAATCAGACAACCAACTACTTGCTTTCTTTGTTGATGGCTCTCCTCTGTAACCTGACAGATTATTTTCTTTTTTATATGACTAGCTTAGCATTTTTGTAAGCCTTGTAGATTAGTTTTCATTGTCCCTCCTTAGAATTTCTCAACAATCTAAGAGTTTCTTGAGTATTAAATTGCTGACTTGGCATCATGGACTTGTAGATCTAGTTTTTAAAGTTTAAATCAAGTGCATAATATAATTGTTGTGATCTTTATTCCTAAATTGTTGTGATCTAGATCCTGACAGTTTCTGTGGTATTTGTTGCAGCTCATGCATACTAATGCAGATAGAGCTTACTCCCTTTTCATTTTCAATTCGTATTGTTTATATATTTAGATTTGTTTATATATAATCAAAATAATAGTGTGTTTGGTTTGTAGGTTAGGTGGGACTGGAGCTAGAGCTTGGAGCTTTGGCCCTCAGGCCCAGATTTCAAACAAAAATCTCTGATACCATGTGTAGTGGCCATATTAAATTTAACGTCAAATAATTAATCAAACAAACAATAACTTCTACTTGATTTATGAAAATCGGTAATTTCTTATAAATTCATCACATACGCATATAAATTGATCAACGAATAATAAAATTCATAACAGAATAAACAAATACGTAATTTAAAATACCTGGGTCTGATGCTAACCCTCCATTTTCCGTTTGTCATGTTTACCTTCCTGTTGTTGCCTTGCCCATCTTGAATCCATGGACCAACTCTGCCCAAAACCGAGTATCCACCCTGCCAACTAGGACAACTACCTAGCTCCAGGATACCATATGGATATCCTAGCCCCCGTGCCCAAAACCCCCAGCAAACTGGTGCCCCCTGTACTAACCCTTCCTGACTACAGAACTCAAACTCTCCTCTGTGCAATCCAAGAGAAACCTCCCCAAAAATTCCCCATCGAATGGTCCTCCCTCCTTCGCAAACCTCCTCCCCCCATATCCCTCCTTCACCGCCTTCTTTTCATTTACTTCCTTACCTACACATTTATTACCTTATCCCCTTATAATTAATATCTTATCCCTTTATAATTAATATCTTATCCCTTTATGTTCAATGTCTTATCCCTTTCCGTGTACATAAGTCTTTAACAAATTAAACTTATAATTTATTAACCCT
>JASDQU010276235.1:11734-21842 GCA_032191745.1 Picea mariana
TTGGTTTGGTGTCAGCCTTGGCTCTTGGGGCATAGAAAGGTTCTACCTTATAGGATGAAAGATTAGCCTCGATTTTTGTAGCCACTTCTTGGGCCTCGTCAAGGGTCTTTGGAGCCTTGTCCCTGAGCATGAACCCAAAATGTTCTGGGAAGGCCTTAATGTAGAGGAAAAGCAAATGATCTATTTCGGGGCGAAGGTTGTTAGGTATTTGTTGGAGCAAATTTTCAAACATGACATGAAATTCTTTAACGGTTTCATTCTCTATCTTTTTAATTTCATTAAGTCGCAACAACAACAAGTTGGAATCTTCATTAACACCCCATCTTTCTAGAAAGGTCTCTTCAAATTGGTCCCAAGTCTTATTACTTTTGCTAGGGAGACTATTGTACCACCTCCTAGTGTCATCAATGAAAGTGGATAAGAAGAGTTTCATCACCACATCTTCAGAATCATCACTCACAGGATTAAGTTGGAAAAAGGCCCAGAAGTTATCCAAATGCTCTTCGACAGTAGTCACATCATTAACAGAAAACTTGGGCAACCACTTTTTAAACTATGGATGCATCTGTTTAGGGTATCTTGGGATAACATACATGCCTAAAGGCTTAACGATATTGGATACCCATTACAGGTGAGTTGTGAGGAACGCTTCTCTTATAGGTCTTAGGAGGGTGTAATGTTCCCAAGCCAAGATCCCAAGAACATTGCGTTTTCCATGAATTTTTAACTTTTTTCTGGTTGTGGCATTTCGTCAAACACTTTGCCGATTTGGTCTTTTAGGTTACACTAGGGTTTATACTGATGATTGTTATGTGTGTTTGCAACAATAATCAAATAAATGTAGCAATGGAACATACCTCAACAAGATGCAAGATCAACAACAGATGGAATAACCAAAAATACCTCAGATCTGATATTATTCATAATAGAAGAAGACCTTGATACAATGGATTTGCAGATCTGGTACAATATAGCTAAGAGCTAATAGCAAAATGAAGATGATCCCTAAGCAAGATCAAGAAGAGAAGCTACAAGCCTCCAAAGGCCACATGACTGCAATAGATGAATAACAAACTGAGATCCCTGCCCTCTAAAGTGCTAAACCCCAAACTGGATAAGCTGTGCCCTACTGGAAAGCTGAGTACACCCAACAATTCGGCCTAGCTGCTAGAGGCCTCCAAACACCCTGAAAATGGCTGGAAGTGTAGATTGGGCCAAGGCTAACCCACTGGTGAAGTCTCAGGCCAAACGGTGAAGATATGATCCTCCAAATAAACAATCATCTATTTGGATGACTAAAACCACAATAATTCGGCCTCCAAGGAATAAGCTGCCAAATCCCCTGAAAAGGGTGCCAAAATGTAGATCAACCCACTGGAAACCCTCTAGTAAAGTCTCGCGATGAATGATGAAGATCTAACCAACCAAATGACTAGATCCTCAATCTGTGGTGCGCCCTCCTCTCTTTGAACCAGTGCTGAACTCCAATAAATAATACGGTAGAGAAATCTCCTCCGGGAAGGGATAGAAAGGGCGCCCTAGGCCGTACAAAGAATACCCAGAAGTCTGTTTGCTCCAAATCCTCCTCCTATGCATGGAACAAACCCCTCTTCTCAAGATGGTGCGCCCTCCTGCTGAAAACCCTCCTGAAGCTGTGCCCTAGCTCTCTCTGAACCTGTGGCTGATGTAGAACCCCTCTGAAGCTGAGTAGATCTGATGTAGAATGGTGAGGGAGGAATCTTTCACCTCCGTGACCAAGCTTGGACTAGGTTGGGTGGGATCTTTCTGTTAAAGTTTCTTGCTTAATTTGTTATTATTAATCTTCATTATAACAACAACATAATAAGGATCTTACTGAAAGAAACACAATCACAGAGTACACAAGCATTTATCCTGGGAAACCCTCAAAGGGAAGAAAACCCAGCAAAACTTCTTTAATATAGATTCAATAACCAAGTACAGTGTCTCTCACAAGAGAGATCTCACCAAACAGAAGATCCACCAGAAACCCTAACCAGAATAGAGTAGCGCACCACTTAGACCAAGATAGTCCTTCACCAAGATAAGCTTCTCCTTTACTGAGATACTCTTCCTTGTAGCTGCGTCACTTCTCCTTGTAGCTGCGTCACTTTCAGACTTGCGCACTGGATAGAGAGAGCTTGATGAGTGTGTGTACAGATGAGATGCTAGGCCTCTTATAAATACAAGTTGTGCCCCCCCAATAATTAGGTCAGGGCCGACCTGTCCACTTTACGTTTTTAATTTACATTTGTATTGTCTAGGCACAACAGGGCCAACTTGTCAATATATATATATATATATTATCTTTTGCTTTATCCACAAAAGGGGATAAGAATATTCTTTGCAGTTACACAATATTTTAACACTTTCACTACCGAGCTAATCTCTAGGGTTTGTTAAGTCAAAACCCTCAAAACCCCCAAGGCATGGGCTTACTAGCAAGAAGCCAGATATCAAAATGATAAAACAACATGAATCAGAGAATAGAGGCCCTTGTCTCTCTTTTATCCTCCCTGCTCACCTTGTCTCTCCAAAGTGACTTTTACTTTATTTAATTATTAATTAGTTAATTAAATCACTTTAATTAATTAATTAACCGTTTTACCTCTGAAAAGTACCTTATCTCTCCTTGTGGCTTCCATGGCCACTGAAAGTCACTTCTCATCATCCTATCCTGTAGTGTTGTTCCTCCTGATTCCAATGAGCTATTACACTAAGAGGTTCCTTCAAGTATTATGCCCAATATGACTTCCTTAGTGAATTTAATTAACCTATAGCCCAAAATAACTCAAAATCATGGAAATCGTCGGAATGCAACGAAACCAAAGCCAAGTTGTGCAGAATGGATCATGATGATGAAATAAGATGAGCAATGCAAGCCGGACCCCAAAATACCCCTCAATAGCCCCTGTACTCGCTATGACCTCCATCTGGCTATTCTGGTCATCAGAACACTCTGTAATACAATGATGTCCTGAAGTGGGGACATTACAGAGGGTTAGTGTACCTCCTTGTGCTTTGTGTAGTTGCCAATGTTGATGTTTTGTAGCATCAAGGAGGTATTTTCACATTGGCCTTGGTGTCGGGCATGTGGGAATATTTGTTGGCACTCACATTGCATTTTTACTTTGTAAAAACCCCTTATATATAGAGTTGGGGCTTGGAATTATTGTTGTTGTGACTTTGCACCCACTTTGAGAAATAAACAATTCTAATTTAATGTTGAGTTCAGTGGAGGGATTCTAAACTCACCTTTAGACTCTTATAAAAGGAGAGACAATGTGAGGAGGCACCACACATCTTATCTTGTCATCATGTGTTTGGTATGAGTGAGTGAGCACTCTTGCCAAGGAGATTGAGGAGGCAATTTTAGCAAGGAGGATCTTCACTTTAGCAAATCTGGTCTAGGGTTTTTGGTCTTTCTTTCTCATTTTTTAGCCAAGGAGCTGCATGTGAGAGAGAGAGGAGGAGAGGCTACACACGTCCCCCTTCTTGAGATGCTCAATGATGCTATGTGATTGACACTTGGAGAGCATCCAAGATGGGTAACTCTTGGCTCCCAAGTATAAATAAGAGGCTCCCCTCCCTCATTTAAAAGATGATCTATTCTCTTGCAAGGTTACTCTACCCAAATTCCTCTTCTCCTCTCCATTCTCTCCCACTCTTCTCTCTCATTCTTCTTGCTCTCTCTTTCTTTTCTCAAGCTTGGGCAAGTATTTGTCCTAGCTTGCTTTCTAATAAAGAAATCATTGGAGGAAATATTGGCATTGGGAGTCTTCTTGGTGTCTTGGATCTACTTTGGAGGTAACTTGTATTTGGTTTTGTTGAGTTTTGCTTATAGATCTAGTGTAGGGTGTCCACGCAAAGTATTTTGCTTGGATAGATCTATTGTAGTATTGCCATAGATCTTATGTGTAGTATTTTCCTAGTTTTAGCAAAGTATTTTGTTAATATCATTGGATCTACTCACCCCCTTTGCTTGTCTTGTAGCTTAGTCTCTCATATTGACTTGTTACAAAGGGTTTAGAAAGAATAATTTTAGATCTAGAAATTATTTTTTTATCCACTTATTTTCCTCATAAAAATTTATGTTCTTATCTATTTATTTCCTCTAACACTTTGGGTAAATTATATGCTCTTGAATAACTCTCTTTCAACACATTATATGCCGTCCTAAAGGTTAAAAATTTCTGGTTTTCACTAACATAATTTTTTTGAAGAATTTTGGTGTTTTTGTAGCATTTCCAACAAGCATTAGCTTGCTCATTTTCTGTAGGTTTGCACCAAAAACGTGGGTGAACAGCCCATTTGGGGCCATATAAAGTCAAGCAAACTCCTCCTAAGTTGGGGTAACAAATACCCACTTCTCTCTCTCTCTCATTCTCATTGAAATCAGGCCCAAGGGAGTCCCAAGGGCTTGCTTTTCTCAAGCAAGTTTAATTTTCTGTGTTTTATTTTTATTGTTTCCCTACACCTAGGAAAGAGTTTGGCAAAACCAACCATCCTATATCGTAAGGCTAGGTAGTTAGTTGTGTTTTATTGGTTCTAGTGCTTGTGTATAGTTTATCTTTAGATCTTAGAGGCCATTTTCTTTTCATTTCTTAAGCTGTGGAGGCATAGTAACTTACTTGTGCTTTTCAAGCATTTCATTTATTTCCAAGTGCTTACTTTGCTTTCACGTTTTAATCACTTAATCTCTTTCAAGCTGAAGCAATTTATTTCACTTTACTTGCAAACATTTAACTCAACTTAATTCAACATAATCTTTAAAGCTCAATTTACCTTAATAATTCTTAAGGCTTCAACTTATCTAGTTAATTAGAACACTTTTTACTGTCTCAACTTTGCCATCAAAAAATGAACCTAAGGAAAAAGAAGGGGGAGCTAGATCAGGGATGGTCTCACGGCACTAGGTGTCCCTCTTGTGGAGTACTTTTGTTCCCGGATTGACCTGTGGAGCTAGAGTGTGGCCTTTTTTGCCTCACTTCTTGAGCACTTAACAGTCTTTTTGGTATAAGCGGGGAGAGTTCTAGGGAAGTCACATAGTTTTAGGATTCACATCTTAACTTAATCAACTTAAGCATCCTAAAACTTAATCCACCGTAACTTGGCATAATTTCTCAATCTTTTGATGGTTTAATGCTCTTTAACTTTGCAAGCATTTCATTTAAGTTATTTTACATACAATTTTATTGAGCTCTTGTGGATGATTAACTAGTTCCCCTTGAAGTTGCACATCCTTTGGAGGCACTTCTTGTTTGGGCTTGTAATTGTGTGTTGATGCCATTGAGACCACCCCTTGAAGTTGCGCATCTTGTAGAGGCACTTTATTGCTTGGGTGTGTAGGCTTGTTGTGTTGTGGTGATCCTCTCTTGAATGCTCTTCTCTTTCCCTGCACAAATAAGTCAAGTTAGTTTAGTTAATGCTTGCCTATTTCATCTTGTTAATAGTTGTTGTACCTTTAGTTTTCTTTATATTCATTTGTGTAGATAGTTGTTTCATTTACTTGTATAAAATAATTCCTTTGTATCAAGTAGTATAATCTTGTAAAGTTTCTTTTGTAATCTATTTGTAATCCTTTGTAAAGCTTAATCCCTTTAACTTAGTTGACCCCATTACCCAACCTTAGGCACTAGCCTTAGTTGACTTAGGGAAAGGTTTGCTTTTGCATTGAAAGTTTGCATTTGCATTGTTGACTCTCATATAGGCTAGATTCCCCCTAGACCTTTAACCAATTAAAATTAACTCCTAGAACACATTTTATAACTGACATAGTAACTAGGGTCTGCCCCCCTTGGCTTCCCTAGAAGTAAGCTTAGACGGAAGAAGTTCAAGTCGAGGTGACAGTGGGCTTGAACTTAGACATTGTGTCTCCGAGGACACACTAAGTGGATTGAGACTTAGTCCACATTTGCAAGTGTGTATAAGGACGGCAACAGGATTAGCAATCATTCTTGACATTCCAATAGAACTTCGTTTTGCTAATGTAAAATTCTACAGTAGCTACTTCTATGGCAGGGCATTAATTCAATCAAAGCACCCATGATAATATGTCAATCTTATTAATAAGTTATTTGAATCTACTTTACTTATTTTTGTTGTAATTCAGCTCAGTGTTTGAAGGCCTTCATTTTGTTTGTGGAAAACAGGTTAATTTGCTATTGACAACTTGGATGAAGGACCTTGAAAAGATATTCTATGGTAATGTTGCAGCATATGATGCTGCTATTCTGCCTGAAGCTGCAAAGGATGAACTTTCTCATGTTATTTGGAGGTTAGATAGTTTCCCTTGTGATAGATGCAGCTTGATGGCATTCATTCTGGTCCTCACTAGGTTTGCTTGGGTTCTATTAAATAGATGAGATAGATTGTCAGAGGCAGAATCTGTTTTGAGCTATGTAAAACAGAGCTGTGCCTGTTACACTAGGTTCTGAATTGTATCTAATTGTTCTGAGATGATCAAACACTAAAACATGCTGGAAGTGCCTAGGAGAATAGTATCCTCTTTGTTTTACTTTTTGGAGAATCTGATGAATGGCCAGTCAAACTCTCGGACGTGTTTCACTTGTCTGATTTGCAGTATCTGTTAACTTAGCTGGAAAGAATCTTTATCTTGTGTGTTTTACAATCCATTGTTTGCTTTTAAATATTCTTTAGCTGTTCTTGAAGGCTTTTTTAATCATGTTACTAAATTAATATGCAAACTGTGCCTAGAAGTTGGATCATGAGATGGCATGTTTTGCAGAAATATGTCTTATTGAAGATGACTGAAGAGGGTTTGATTATTTTGTAATTCTTGAAACATGCATTGAAGAAGTTATTTGTAACATTAGGTCAGTTTTAACTTTTTATGGTTTAAAATGTGGCTTTCATTAAAAGATCTGTGATTTTCTGCTTCCTTGCTCCCATGTAGTGCCCTTAGCTTATCAAGCTGAATGAAGGACCGAGCATGAGTTTTCTGGTCTCAAAACTAGATGCAGTTTGAATGAAATTTGTCATAGTTGAATCAGTGAATCTACGAATGCATAAAATCAAGCCATTTTTTTTGAAAAACAACTTTCTGGTCTGGAGTCAGTGCGCTCCCTTTTGCTGCATAACTGAATTTTCAAAGCCCCACTTGATGTCTTTTACTTAATATTGCCTTTCTAAATACTTTCAAATTATTCCTTTGGGACAACTCAACTGCTACTCTTCTTAGCTACAGCAGTAACACCTGTTTTATGTATTTTATCATTACATTAACAAAATATCTAACATCAGACTGGAGGCACTTAGCAAACTCAATGATTCATACAGCTAACTAGCTGTAAACAATTGTATTATATGTCAACCATAGGAAAATGACTTACTGAAATTGCATCTTTAATACCTTGAAACAAAAATAGTATTTCATGTATGTGATGTTTCTTTGGAGGTATTTAATTTGAAGAACATTGTGATAGAGCCGTGTATAATGTATGGCCAGGTTTGTTATATGGATGGCTTGCATTGTATTTATAATTTTATACAATGTGTCAAATTTGAGCCTTGGCAGAAAAATAATAGCTATTGACTATTAATTATTTGGTGGGAAACAACCCCTTGATAACATGTGCTTTTCCGTAAATGGATTATGGATCTTTATTATGATGTGAGAAAGCAAACTACTGTAATTCATAATTCTACTGAGGGTATGGTTATTTTCTTTCTTTAGCATAGTGGCCTTGTCTTTAGAAAATAATTTAATAATGGAATGTAAACAATGATTGAATCTTTTGATATATTAGAAGGATATTAGAAGCTAGAATGCAGTTTACAATTTGTATTCTTCTTTTTTGGGCCTTTTATCTTGGATGAATTACATCTGAATATTGGTTTACTAGGTTACTTTTTCGTAACGATGGTGAATGATTTTTCTGGCAGAAATGTGTTTTCTGACGAGGATGCCCCAATGCCAAAAGGTTCATCAGCTACTGCAGTCCAGGTCCTGCCCCTTTCCTTGTATACTAATCATTGAAGGATTCGACAGAAAATAATGAATTGTTCAAGTTTGTTTTACTTGCACATTTTTGGGTCAGCCACATGCCAGTATCTTTACTTAGTGAAATCATGCTGGTCAATTTTCTCTTATGTATAGTGGAGTGTTCTAAATATGTGTATGCGAATGCTTAAGTTCTGTCTCATGTATTGTTCATCCATAAAAAACTCTAACAGAGTTTGAAGCATGGAGTATTAGGATTGATGTCAATAACAAGGATACAAGAGACAAATCATAGATTTCTAGCACAAGCAAGTCACTGTATTGGAGGTAGACATTTATGGTTATTTACAAACGAATGTGTGATTTTAAGTTAGTCTTAACATGTTGTAACATGTTTATCTTAGTATCGAGACTTGAAAGTTGAAATAGTTTTGGAGCTTCAGTGAAAGGTTTCCAGCTATGTTACCAGTATACGGATTTGCAAGATTTTGAAAAGCCAGTCTCTCTGGATATGACAGGATTTTTTAAAATTCAGAGTGATGAATCAAACCATTCAGGAATCACAACATTAAATTTAAAACTACATGATTCCAAAATTTATAAAGAACTCCAATAACTTTGGAATCATAGTAGGGATATTTCAAGATGGACAGTGTYCAAATGAAAGAATGGAATCAGGAGCACAGTGGCCTGRTGGAGAAACTAKATTAGTACCATGAATGTCAAATGCATTACTGCCATTAACTAGATAAAGARCATATTTTWACATAACAGAGGGGTGGGTACTATTGATGTTTGTAGCATCGGACARTTATTTCCACATTGGTTTTGTGTCTAACATGTGGAAGTCRTCCTTAATACTGCTCATGACTTGKKAGATTCACTTTAATTAAATGATTATTAAAGTGGATGCCTTTTTGTAATTAATGGAGTTTAATTTAATTAAATGCCTAAGTATTTGGGATTAGTGAGTTAAATTATAATAATAATAATAATMATCTATTTTTAAGGTTACAGCCAAGCCAGACACCAAATTGGCATATGAGACCCCCTTGTTTGTGGGACAAGGGACCCCCTCCGCCCAACGATTTGACTGGTAAAGTYTRCGGAGGTATACATACCCTACCCCCCTCTGGATTTGAACTTGTAATCTCTTAGGAGGAAACACATCTTCTTAACCATTAGACCCACTCAAGYTRTATAAATCCTAGCCATTAGATTATAAAGTAMAGGTGAGATCTAATCTCATCCATTGATTGTTGAATTTTGATGCTTAGCTCATGCACATGTAGTTTATTTCAATTTAGCATGTACTTGAACCATAAACAATGCAGCAATACCATACACAAGTGTTGCAGTAACCAAGATCACAAGAAGAATAACCATGCACAAGAACACAAGAGTTTATCCTGGGAAAACCCTTGTCAACCAAGGGAAAAACCCAACAATCCTTTGCTATATTCTCAAGAGAAGATCCCCCACACCGTAGACCTTAGCACACAAGAGGGTGCTTACAAAACCTAGAAACTTGTGCCCAAGAAAGACGCGCACTTCAATCGTACAAGTGTTTGCTGAAATTATGAGATGACAAGTGAGTGAGAGTGATCCATGTTGATGATTGCAGCTATGTGAGACATTCTCCATCTTACAAACCTGTGAGATGTGGATCATTGCAGCTATGTGAGATATTCCCTAGCTTACAAACCTGAGAGAAAGCCCTTGAAGAGGGTGTGTGGTTCCTATCTGAGATAGAGCTGGAACGTAGAGATGACCTCCTCCATACAGAGTTGAGAAGAACTCCAGATGATTCTCCTGGGTAGCGCAGTGAGAAAGGTGATCTGCAGAGTTGGACATGCCTGTGGCTGAGCACAAGGTGAACGTGTGAAATCCCAAAGTGTTGGGTGCATCGTCATGAGAACAGAAATGAAGATGATGTATTAGCCTCCTCTGAGCAGAAGAGTTGATGAGAAACTTCATATGACTCTCCTATGTAATGCAGTGGGAAAGAAGATCTATTGACTGGACGTGCCTGTGGACGAGCATAGGTGAACGTGATCCTAGTGGCTGAGCACTAGTGAAGAAGTGGTTCTTTTGTGTAATGCAGTGAGCTAGTGATATGGACATCCC
>JASDQU010276236.1:0-10126 GCA_032191745.1 Picea mariana
TTAAAGGTTGGTGCATGGTTGATGCACTTGTTTATGGTACATGTTGATTACAGGTTGGTGCATGGTTGATGCACTTGTTTATGGTACATGTTGATTGCAGGTTGGTGCATGGTTGATGCACTTGTTTGTGGTACAGGTTGATTATAGGTTGAGGTATAGGTTGATGCATGGTTGATGCATGGTTTATATTTATTTGTACAGGTTTACAGTGGTATATCTCATAGTGATAGTGTGACAGTGGTTCTATCATTCTACTTCTACTTCAGGGTGGCAGGACGGGGCAAGGACAGGTGGTTGTAGCCACCTTCCGATTGAATCTGGAGAACATTGGGGGTTGTAGCCTCCTTCTAGTTGTAGCCAAAGATTTGGGGAGTTGGAGCTTCCCTCAGGTTGTAGCCTGAGAAACTAGGGGGTTGGAGCCTCCTTCCAGTTGCGGATAGAAAACAAAGGAAGTTGGTGCTTCCAATGAATGTAATTCTTGAAGACATATAAGAAAAATCATTCCGTGGTTTTCTCCCAATTTGGGTTTCCACGTAAAACACTGGTGTACTATGTATGTGTGTGATTGTTTATTTATTACTACTCATTATTGGATAATAATTCTACATTGATATAACATTTGAAGAAAAAGGATTATAATTACGTTATTACTAATTCACCCCCCCCTCTCAGTAATCCAACAGTTCCAACTTGAAGGAAGCTACAACTCCCTATATTCTTTGGCTTCAACTGGAAGGAGGATATAACCCCCTTTCCTTGCTCCTTCCTTCCACCCTTAATATGTATATAAAAGAATCAACTTGTAAAACCATAACCATCATACTCAGTACAATGAATGCATAAAAATCTATGCCAAGATCTTCAAGAATACACCTTAAATCATGTACCAAAATCTAAAATACCAGAGATCCTCGTGTGACAAGACTATGCAACTGTCGAGGCCTCACATGATGAGGCTAGGACCACATGTGAGGGCCTCATGAGACACTGTCTACTCAACCAACGAGGGACTACCTAGATAGGGGTTTTCAGAAACCCTCCTCACAACTACAACTCTGACCTTCCTCACACCTGCATCTCTGAGTGCAACCTCCTCCGTACAATGTCTCTACAATAATTGTCCTTAGAAATCACTTGCTTGGATGATAATAATGAGAGGTTCTTCAATTTGTATTTATACCCTTCCAATCAATTCCTTTTCTTGACTTCAGGGATGACTTATTACTTCTTTTTTTGCAACACTTTTCTTCTTTAATTGACTTTAGGGCTGACCTGTAATTTCTTGTTATCAATTCACATGGCACATGGTTATCTTCAAGAAGGCATATCTCCTCAACTGTGAAGAACCATGTGGCATGAAACCTACCGTTGGAAACTAATTGACGAGGAATATCAATTCATGGAGGTTCTATAAGCATTTGCAATGTCCTTCATTCTCTTTTTCTTCAACCAACTACTGGGAGTCTTGATCATATCTTTGGGGATTCTGAACTTCTTAAAGGGTTGACATCATTGATAACCAAATTTACAACAATCTCCTCTTTTATCATTGACGACAACACTCATACTCCATACTCCCTCTGTCATCATGCTCTTGAACTTTGGGGTTGCTCCCTATGAACTCATGGTGCTTAATAGTACTTCTCCTTCCTTTTCTTTCTTTCTATCATTTCCTTCCTTGGATCTCATTTATGTGATCTCAACTTTCTTTCTTTTCTTTTTGTCTAGGATGTATACATTATTTGGTCTTCTTGTCACTACTACATATGGGCAGATTATTCCACGCTTCCACTAGTTTCATCATTTTTTTAAAGAGGGTGGGATTTTCATGGATATTGCCACGAAAGTTCATTGCAATATCCACGAAAATATTAATTTAACCTAGTTGGGATTTTCATCGCTATAGCGATGAACTTTCGTGGCAATAGCGACGAAAAGTTTGCCTATCTCATTGGTCGGTGTTAACAGCTAGTTGACTATTTTATCTATATATAAGTGACTTTAAGAGACTTTGCGACACAATTGCTATAGTTGCGACATTGTTCTTGGCTTTTGTTTGAGCTGTTTATTTTTTCCGTCACCCACCAGTTGAACAAATCCAATTCTTGATCTACATAGCTGATGCAGGAGCATCGCTAGACATCAAGTGAGCCAGCGCAAAAGTGAAGGACAGCTGGACAAGTGCCAGCGCTAATTTTGAAATTGCCTTGGAATTTGTTGCACCATCTTAAATGAAGTCATTAAGATGAAGCGCACTTGTATGATGTAAACGAACCTTGAGCCATTTTCTCTCATCCTTAGTAGGTAGAAGGCATTTAAGATAGTTAATGTAAAATAGATAGAATTTAATTCTAGATTAGACTATTTGAGAGTGCAAGAGGGAAATGGGATATAGACACCCTCATTGTGCATTGTAACATTATCCAAGAAGAGAAGAGCAAGCAGAGAGCTGTGTAAGAACACCCATGTACAGATATTTGAATTAATAGAAGAGGCTGATTCAAATTCATGGTTTTGTGTCTATTATTTGTGTATTGATGCTGAATGATATGCTCATGAATGTTTGCTTCCTGTTATACATTTTATTTATGCGCTGTGTATATGATTTCATGTTTGGATTTGAAGTCTGAGAAGAAGTAGGAATGAGTTTCAATTGTTTCTCTATCTGAGCCAGAGATTCCTGCAAGGAGTGCAGTTGAAGTGTTCGCAAGGAGTGCATTGACAGAGGGCTCAAGTAGTTTAGATTTTGTTCTCATTCACCCACAAGTGTAGTTGGGCATAGGAGCCATGCAAGGAGTGCGCAGAGTTGAGGGAATTCAACACTCAGATGGGGTTGAAGGTTTGCCGCCAGGAGTGCGTGCAAGAGGTTTTCCGAAGGACTTGAAAGTAGTAAAAAAATCTCTGGAAGGGCAAGGCCTTCAAATCCGTTGAAGGGAAGCACAAGGAGCTTGTGTCGTGAAGTGTTTAGATAGGTGCTGCAAGTTTACACGCAGGTGGACGAGTTCCGTGGAGGAACACATAGTCATTTCGCAGATTTCTCAAAGGAGGAACGGACGGTCTGTATTCTCTGAGGGGGATTCGTGACATCCCGTGAGCCGTTAGATCTCAAGAAGGTGCAAGGGAGATACAATGACATATTCTCAGAGGTTTCAAAGCTTAGGAGGGGCAAATTCGTTGATCCGAGCCACAAGGGCCATCGGATTTGCACGTGGGATCGTGTATCGGGGTTTCATAGGTTGAAGCCCGTAAATTTGGAAATAGGAATCATGATATCACGATACGCGATATCCTGACAGCAAAGGGATAGTGTGGGGCCACAAGGGTCGGTAGGTGGACAGGTGGCACATCTTATCGGAGTTTTGTGGCGAGAAGGCCCGAAACATATGCTTTAGGATTCGCGATATTGCAAACTCCGAAATGCCGATGGAGTGAAGGGACCATTGAAAAGTCAACTCGCGAGTGCATCAAAGTTACGTCATATCGAGGTTCAGGAGTCGGTAAATAAAGTTGCTTGACATCGCAAGTGGTGAAATCGCGATAGAAGAAGTTCCGATAGGAGAGGAAAAAAGGTCAGTGTTGACTTGTGTCAGGTTTCGGGGATTCGAGAACCGAACGCTAGACCTTTGGATTCGCGAAGTTGCAAAGTCCAATCTCCTGATTTGTAAAGAAAGGGGGATCCCACGAGAGTTTGCTGTGGATGCAGATTTCCCGATAGGGAAATAGAAGAACCTTAGAGTTCTTCGGGCCAGTAGAGAAGAGAAGATCCTGTGAGCGAACGTGCTTGTGAGCGCGGCTGCATCAGTTGGTATCAGAGCACAGAAAGGTTCTTTGCTTTCTGTAGCAGGGAAGAAGAGAATTCACCATGCCACCCAGGAGAAGGGATGCGCAATCACCCAATCCAGAGGATAGGGAAATTCTGAGAAGAAGAGGCAAGCAGATGAAAGATCCAGTTATGGAGAGAGAAATGCGCGATCTACGAGCTAGACTCGAAGACATGGAGACAGCGCAAAGATGCACAATTGGTGCTGGGGATCTTAGTGACTCTGAAAGTGAAGCTGAGGCTGAATGACAGGAAGAGGTTGCAGCTGAAGATGCATCAAATGAAGTTTGATCAGAGCTATTGCCAGGATGGGTGCAAGAGCAAAGATGGACATTCTAGTTTACGAGGGAAACTTGGATGCAGAGGAGCTTTTAGACTAGATTAGAGCTCTAGACACGTACTTCGACTATGAAGACGTCGAAGAAGACAAGAAGGTCAAGCATGCTATCACGAGACTGAAAGGACATGCAACATTGTGGTGGGATGAACTGCAAGTTGATAGATGCTGCAAGGGCAAGAAGAAGATCAAGAGTTGGGATAGAATGATCGCGAAGATGAAGGCGAAATTCATCCCCAGGGACTATCAATTTACTCTGTTCAGAAGAATGTAGAACCTGAGACAGAAGATGATGACAGTGAAAGAATACACTGAGGAATTCTATAAACTAAACATCAGAGCAGGTCATCGGGAGAGCGATGATGAGAAAGTTGCCAGATACATGAATGGCCTGACATATGATATCCAGGATGAGATGAGCATGGTAACCATCTGAATGGTGGAAGATGCTTATCAGATGGCTCTGAAAGCTGAAGAGAAGCTTAGCCGAAAGCAGAGTCAGAGGGGCCGAGGCAGAAGTAAGCCCAGAGGCAAATCAGTTGCCCAGGACAGATACCAGAAGCCCAAGGAGGACTGGAAGAAACCTCAGGGTTGTATTGAGAGAGGTGGGACCTCACAGAGAAGACCATATGTTGAACAGAGAGGACAGCATAATGAGCAGAGAGGATATTATGCTGACAACAACACTTTGCCTCGTACTAGAGGTAGAGGAAGAGGAAGAGGTGGAGTAATCACATGCTTCACGTGTGGAAAGAATGGGCACAAGTCTTACGAGTGTCTAGATAAAAAGAATGACATTGGAGAAGCTCACATCGCCGAGGCACAGAGGCAGGATGTTGAGGCAGAAGATGCTGAAGGAGGAAGATCGCTGATGATGCGAAAAGTCCTTTTGACACCTGAGAAGGAGGTGGAGAGTTCAGTCCAAAGGACCAAACTTTTTAGGACTGCTTGCAAGACCAAGGACAGGGTATGCAAGGTCATTGTAGATAGTGGTAGCATGGATAATCTCGTTTCTACGGAAATGGTAGAGAAGCTGGAGCTGGAGACAATTGATCATCCAAGCCCATACAGAGTTTTGTGGCTACAAAAAGGACACCAGGTAACTGTCACTAAACAATGTTTGGTTGAATTTAAGATAGGTGGATATAATGATAAGATCTTATGTGATTTCATTCCTATGGATGTTTTTCATCTATTGCTGGGTAGACCATGGCAATATGACAGAAATGTGATTCATGATGGGCGAATGAACACATACACCTTAGAGAAGAATGGGAGGACACACATGTTGCTTCCAATTAAGGATAAGGAGGTGAAGTCGGAAGTAAGAAACACTGTACTTCTCATGAGTGGGAAGGAACTTCTTATAGAGGTTAAGAAGAAGGAGGATCCACAATTCATTGTGGTCAGAAAGCCTATAATTGTTTTGACTAGCACAAGAGTGGATGATTTACCAGAAGAGGTTCAGGAACTGCTGGAAGAGTTCACTGACATCATAGTGGATGAACTACCTCGTTTGTTTCCACTGATCAGGAGTGTGAGTCATCACATTGATCTCATACCAGGAGCCAGTTTTCCAAATAAAGCCGCATACAGATTGACGCCGCAAGAGAATGAAGAGGTTAAAATACAAGTCCAAGACTTGTTGGATAAAGGTTTAGTCAGAGAGAGCTTGAGTCCATGTGATGTTCCAACAGTACTCAGTCTGAAGAAAGACAGAGGCTAGAGGATGTGTACCGACTCGAGGGCTATCAACAAGATAACCATCGGGTACAGATTTCCATTGCCGAGGATGGATGATCTGATGGATTGCTTGAGTGGAGCAAAATATTTTTCAAAGATTGATTTGAAAAGTGGTTATCATCAAATCCGCATGAGAGAAGGTGATGAATGGAAGACAATATTCAAGACAAATGAGGGTTTGTATGAATGGCTTGTTATGTCGTTTGGCTTAACAAATGCACCAAGTACCTTCATGAGGTTGATGAACGAAGTCCTGAGGGAGTTCATCGGGAAATTTTTCATTGTGTATTTGGATGACATACTGGTTTACAGTAAGACAGTGGCAGAGCATCTGAAGCATTTGGCTACAGTGATGTAGAAGCTACAGCAGGAGAAGTTGTTGATAAATATGAAGAAATCCTCATTTATGAAGACAGAGATCATTTACTTGGGGTTTTTTATTTTGGCAAATGAGTTGAGGATGGATCCAGATAAGGTGGAGGTAATCAAGAATTGGCCATCACCGAAGAATATATTTGAAGTGAGAAGTTTTCATGGATTGGCTAGTTTCTACCGGAAGTTCATCAGGAATTTCAGTGGAATTAGCACAACGATGATGGATACGGTGAAGAAGAGACACAAGTCTTTTCACTGGACTGAAGAGGCTGAAAAGAGTTTCAATCTGTTGAAGAGGAAGATTACGAAACAACCAGTTTTGGTGTTTCCATATTTTCATAAGACATTTCAAGTCAAATGCGATGCAAGCGGATTTGCAATCGGGGCAGTTTTGAGTCAGGAAGACATGCCAATAGCGTATTTCAGCGAGAAGCTGAATGAGGTGAAAGTAAAATACTCCACTTATGATAAGGAGTTTTATGCTATCATTCAGGCATTGAAGAAATGGAGGAATTACTTGATCCCGAAAGAGTTTGTATTGTACAGTGACAATCATGCACTGCAATTTGTGACTCAACAAGAGAAGTTGAATCATAAACATGTCAAATGGGTTGAGTACATGCAGAATTTCACTTTTGGGATTAAACATATTTCTGGTACTACTAACAAAGTGGCTGATGCTTTGAGCAGGAAATGTTTGTTGTTGCAGGAGTTCAGAGTCAAAACATTGGGTTTTGATGATCTCAGGAACATGTACGCAGATGATCCGGATTTTCAAGAGGCATATGAAGCAGCTGAGAATCCAATTCTCAGAGATAGAAGACAATGGATGGACTACATGATCCAAGAAGGATTGCTATTCAGGGGCAATCAACTGTGTATTCTGAAATGCTCCATGAGGGAGAATTTGCTGAAGGAGAAACACAGTGGAGGATTGGCCGGACATTTCGGTCATGACAAAACATTCGCGAAGTTGAACGAGTCATATTTTTGGCCAGGAATGCGAGCGGATGTCAAGAGATTTGTAGACAGATGTAGAATTTGCCAGCATTCGAAGGGAAGGAAGCAGAATGTAGGATTTTATCAACCATTGCCCATACCAAAGAGGCCATGGGATGCGATTAGCATGGATTTTGTATTGGGTTTGCCAAGAACACAAAGAGGTGTTGATTCAATCTTTGTGGTGGTGGATAGATTTTCCAAAATGGCACACTTCATTCCATGTCAGAAAACCAGTGATGCAACTCACATTGCGAACCTGTTTTTCATAGAGGTCATTCGACTTCATGGGTTGTCGGAGAGTATAGTTTCGGATCGAGACACCAAATTCATAGGGAATTTTTGGAGAACCTTATGGAAGAAGCTAGGAACTAACTTGGCATTTAGTTCAGCTTATCATCCTTAGATGGATGGATAGACAGAAGTGGTGAACAAAAGTCTGGGAGACTTGCTGAGAATCTTGGTGACAGAGCACCATAGCCAGTGGGACAACATATTACCACAGGCAGAGTTTGCATATAATGACTCAGTTAATAGGAGCACAGGACAGAGTCCATTTTAGGTTGTTTATGGCATGGGGCCGAGAGGAATTTTTGAACTAAGGGATTCAGAACAGACTGCGACTAGGAGCACTAGTGCAGAAGAATTCACAGAGGCGATGAAAGAACTTCACAGCCAGGTGAAGCAGTGCTTGCAGAACTCAAGTCAGGAGTATAAACGAAGAGCAGATCAGCATAGAAGACAACTTCAGTTCAAGGTTGGTGATATGGTTCTGGCACATTTGAGAAAAGAAAGGTTCCTGAGAGGAACATATAATAAGCTGAAGATGAAGAAAATCGGGCCGTGCAGGGTCTTGAAAAAATTTGGGACGAATGCTTACGATATTGAATTACCCGATGGGATAGGAATTTCTCCTATATTCAATATCGTTGATTTGTACCCATATAGAGCTAGAGAAGCAGAGACTGGAATTGAGAAGCCAGTGATCTAGTGGCGGAAGCAGATGCCAGTTGTAGATAAACTGCAGATGGAATGCATACTAGACAAAAGAGTGAGAAAAAGGACCAGGCAAAGGCAATATTTTGAGTATCTGGTCAAGTGGAAGAACCATCCAGTTGAATATGCCAGCTAGGAAAATGAAGCAGAAATCTAGAAGCATGGACAGACCATGTAGGAGCTCATGGACAGGAGCCCATGAAAATTTTCAAGCGAGGGAGTATGATGCAGGAGCATCACCAGACATCAAGCGAGCCAGCGCGGAAGTGAAGGACAGTTGGACAAGCGCCAACGCTAATTTTGAAATTGCCTTGGAAGTTGTTGTGCCATCTTAAATGAAGTCATTAAGATGAAGTGCACTTGTATGATGTAAATGGACCTTGAGCCATTTGCTCTCGTCCTTAGTAGGTAGAAGGCATTTAATATAGTTAATGTAAAATAGATAGAATTTAATTCTAGATTAGACTGTTTGAGAGCGCAAGAGGGAAACGGGATATAGACACCCTCATTATGCATTGTAACATTATCCAGGAAGAGAAGAGCAAGCAAAGAGCTGTGTAAGAACACCCATGTACAGATATTTGAATTAATAGAAGAGGCTGATTCAAATTCATGGTTTTGTGTCTATTCTCTATGTATTGATGCTGAATGATATGCTCATGAATATTTGCTTCCTGTTATACATTTGCTTTATGTGCTGTGTATATGATTTCATGTTTGGATTTGAAGTCTGAGAGGAAGTAGGAATGAGTTTCAATTGTTTCTCTATCTGAGCCAGAGATTCCTACAAGGAGTGCAGTTGAAGTGTCCGCAAGGAGTGCGTTGACAGAGGGCTCAAGTAGTTTATCTTTTGTTCTCATTCACCCACAAGTGTAGTTGGTCACAAGAGCCATGCAAGGAGTGCATAGAGTCGAGGGACTTCAACACTCAGACGGGGTTGAAGGTTTGCCGCCAGGAGTGCGTGCAAGAGGTTTTCTGAAGAACTTGAAAGTAGTAAAAAAATATCTGGAAGGGTAAGGCCTTCAAATCCATTGAAGGTAAGCACATGGAGCTTGTGCCGTGAAGTGTTTAGACAGGCGCTGCAAGTTTGCACACAGGTGGATGAGTTCCGCGGAGGAACACATAGTCATTTCGCAGATTTCTCAAAGGAGGAATGGACGGCCGGTATTCTCCGAGGGGGATTCGTGACATCCCGTGAGCCATTAGATCTCACGAAGGTGCAAGGGAGATACAACGACGTATTCTCAGAGGGTTCAAAGCTCAAGAGGGGCAGAGCTGTTGATCCGAGCCACAAAGACTGTCGGATTTGCACGTGGGATCGTGTATCGGGGTTTCGTAGGTTGAAGCCCGTAAATTTGGAAATAGGAATCGCGATATCATGATACGTGATATCTCAACAGCAAAGGGATAGTGTGGGGCCACAAGGGTCAGTAGGTGGACAGGTGGCACATCTTATCAGGGTTTTGTGGCGAGAAGGCCTAAAACATATGCTTTAGGATTCATGATATTGCAAACTCCGAAATGTCGATGGAGTGAAGGGACCGTTGAAAATTCAACTCGTGAGCGCATCGAAGTTTCGGCATATCGGGGTTCAGGAGTCAGTAAAGCAAGTTGCTTGACATCGCGAGTGGAGAAATCGTGATAGAAGAAGTATCGATAGGAGAGGAAAAAAGGTCAGCGTTGACTTGTGTCGGGTTTCGGGGATTTGAGAACCGAGCGCTAGACCTTTGGATTCGCGAAGTCTTGAAGTCCGATCTCCCGATTTGTAAAGAAAGGGGGATCCCACAAGAGTTTGTTGTGGGTGAAGATTTCCCGATAGGGAAATAGAAGAACCTTAGAGTTCTTCGGGCCAGTAG
>JASDQU010276239.1:3994-14875 GCA_032191745.1 Picea mariana
ATGCATGCCTCTGAAATGTGCCTTTCACAAAGTTACTAGTTGTGCAGTCTTGTGCCGATGCATCAGGCTGAAACGGTCTTTGGAAATAAGATTTTTATTGTCATCCAGGAAAGCGATCTGTCATTTGATGTTGGCCATGTTGAAGGACCAAAATTCAATACATCTATCGCTGGAAGTTCGAGACCAGTTACAACTATGAATTTGAAATCACTTCTCTATAAAAGTCCACGAATTCACCTTTGCAGAGCGTATCGAAATTGGATATCATGAACTCCAATTCCAGCTTGTGGAAGATGATTCAATTTTTGGTGTATATTCTGCTTCATATCGTCTCTAGGGTTCATGGTGAGAAAAAAATCATCCATTTTTAAATTCAAATTAATTTTCAAGTCCAATTAACATTTAAATTTAATATATATATATATATATATATATATATATATATATATATATATATATTTTTATTTTTTTTTTGTTAAATGCTTTTAAAGTAATTAAATTAAAAATACATTGAAACAATATTAATCAATAGTGAAATAATATGTATTTGTTCATGGGAATAATGTGTCATAGTTAGAGGTAGCTTCAAGATGCCTCCAACATGCATGGAAGATTTTAGATGTATTCTAGGAAAATCATAGTAATCAAAACACTAGGTGATGAGGGCATGATGGGTTTTACTTGATAAGTTAAGCATCCGGAAAACACTTCACTACATTATGGAAACTGGGTGCTAAGATTTGCATGAATTATGGAAAGAATTGGTGTCTTTCATTTTAAACTCCAACTTCCACTTAACATGGGAGAAATCCCAGTTCATAAGAGAAACCATATATGATTCAAGGGTGAATGAGAAAGTTCATTGGGTGGTGACTATGGTTGGCTTCACTTGTGGTTGGTTAGTACTTTGAAACTCCCTTACTATATTGTTGCTTCTATTTCTAGTGGGTGCAATTCATTCACCGCCACTGGTCTTTATTGCTTAGCTTGAATCTGCGGTTTTCTTTAAAAAAAAAATTATACTATTTGGGGGCGATACCAATTGGCCTAGTTCTAGGTTCTTGGGATTGTGTTTTTAACTTCCCCTACTTCAACCTCTCCAATTGTGGCCAATATTAACTTTTACTACACTTCAATGGGTGCTCTCCTACCTAGGCCTGAGATGAGTGCAACCTATGACACTTCAGACCTATGTTCCTCATTCTCTTTGAATGCTTCCCTCCTCAAGCTAGAAACTCGTTCATGGGGTGTCCCTTCTCCTAAAACCCATATGATAAAACCTGTGCCTTTTGGGTGACCTCCAACCTCCTCAGCTAGGCCCCAACTTTCAATCATGAAATATGGTTTCAAAACCAATTACCTTGAAAGTAGTGAAGGGGGACTAGAAGGGTGGGATGATACATATGATTCTTCTAAAAAATCATGTTCTCTCTTTTCTAAATCCTCCAAACTGAAGAAAGTTCCAAATCTACGTTGTTCAACCACATCATTAGTACTTTCAAAATTTTCATGTAAATCCAAATTAACATGTACATTAGTATTAAGGCATGACTTGGATTCTTCATCCACTAGTTGATCTTGTTCATTAAAAGGAGAAATCAGAAGTAGAATTGAATCTTTGATAGAGGGCATATCATCCACATTAAAATCTATAGAGAAGACACATAAACCTAATAGAAAAGTATTCTAAAGATTCATCTTTTTTCTTCCAAAGCTCTAAAATTTCTTCATGCAATTCATCATAATCATGATTCTCAAAAGCTTTAAAAAATTCATGCATAAATTGTTCCCGTGTGTTAATAGAGGCAGTTAGACAAGTCTCACACCAAATTTTGATTCAGCCTATAAAAGTAAAGTGAACAACCTGCATATGGCACCATCATTAGTAATATTCTGAGAAAAACAAACCAAACATAACTTAATCATATGCTCAGATGCAGACGTTTCACCTTCCCCATCAAATTTAATTTGTGACAAGAGATTAATTATATTTCTAAGCGGGTTGTAAGGTAAAATACCATAAATACGTCTCCATGAAGGGATTTGGGAAGGATCCATTAGTAATTAAAAATAATTAACAATAATTACTCCATAGGCTCAGCTTGTCATCTACCCTCCTTCTAGCGCCATTTCTATTGACGGGTCCAAATGGCATGTCAAGCAGGTAAGGGAGAACACCCAATGGAAGGTCCCAATTAGACCTAGTCTCATTTGGGGTAGCGTTTCTAATCAGTATGTGGGCTTGGTTTCCACTAAGAATTAAAAGAAGAAAAGGGGAAAGACAACAAACTCCCCCTGAACGAATTCTAATTAACTCTAAATCTAATCTAAAATGAAATCAAACTAACTAATCTAACTAATTCTAACCTATCCTCCAAGAGAAATTCTAATTAAATGAATATAGTATGAGATAACATTATTGATAGCAAAAGTAGTTCATGTTGATCAAAAATGTATTAATACAATGAAATTAAGGAAATGATCACAAATAGTTGCATATAATATATGTAAGTTAACCACTGTGTTCATCAAAAATCATAACGACATAAGCATTCCAAACACTAAACATATAAATAATTCATATGACAAGTATCGATATAACTTAAATGACAAATACATATGTAGAGTAGTCCCACATGCATTTGACAACAACTGTGGTATCAAAATGCCTTTTTCTCTTTATATATATGGAAATAAGAGTATCATTCTTCTATACAATGGGAAAAAGTGTCTTATTACATTCAATGATCTTCCTTTTATAAAATAAGGAAGACCTTTCAACTTCTGTAACAACCATCAGTTATTATCTCTTCAACTTGCTTATTTTTTCTCATTAAATGACTCGAATTTCCATTACAATTTCATAAATTAATATACAAGCATTATAAATATAAGTTAGACATACTCCTTAGTAGTCACTCTCAATCTAAGGTTGTTCATGAGTTATATTTATAAAAAATATCATTGACTCTACTCGGTTGTGCCCTATTTTGTTCTTTAAATTTTCCTGGGTATTTTTTTGTCAATCTGGTGAATCATAGTATTCCATCTTCTTCTTCTTTGATTCATATTTCTAACATACTCTTGCAAGCATGATTTCATTCCTAGAACTCAATTTATGGTTGTTTGAACATAGCATAGTTTATTCGCATTCAAATTCGTGGCCCTATATTCTTTGAATTTTCTGCAATTTTCTATCATTGATCCTTCATAAATACCTCTTCCAACCTATTATCCTATTTGAGATATTTCCAAAGAGCTATCTTGGGCCTGATTTGGACTGCCAGAGCTCAAGATATGGTTGCATGAAGTCAAAGCTCAAGAACCATTTATTTTCTCATGGGGATATCTAGACCTTCGATCTTCAACTCTAAAACAATTATCCCACATGCATCAAGTATAATAAAATTTCATGGTATATGTTGTTTCCCCCCCTTACTTGGTTTGTGTGTGAAACTAGAGGTGGTATAGAACCTACAACCTTCGTAGAAATTTTATTAACTGTGTGTGGGATCCTTGTGTTGTGGTAAAACATGTGCAGTAAAAAACATGTAACGTGAAAGCATGTCCTAGAGTGAAACTACCGCACCAGAAACTCTGCAAGGCATGCAGTAAAAACCCTGCTGGAAAGCATGGTAACTTATCCTAACATCTAAGGTGTGAAATGCCCACACTCCCACAAATTATAAAATAACATAATCAAACCTAAGTCCAAAGGTCCTCGTCCAAAGGTGATGCGGGTCACAAGTGAATAATGTGGTATACCTTAGGGTGAATCCCCACATGAGAAATCCCACAAATCATGCTATAAAAATCTCCACGTGAAACCTAGTAAGATGTATTAAGGATTAATGTCCACATGAGAGACTCCCACATATAATAAAATATTATATTCCAGAGTGTTGTGGGTCGCGGATGAATCATGTGGTATACCTTAAGGTGAATCCTTGCACATGAAATCCTGTAAAGCATGTCGTAAAAACCTTCATGTGAAACCTGGTAAGATGTCTTAAGAATTAATGTGTGCATGAGAGAAACCGGCATATTATAAAATAACATATTCCAAATTGTTGAGGGGTGCAAGATCTACAACAAATTATATGGTATGTTAATCTATGATAGCTTGATCAGGGACAATATAGACCAAGACAAAATATTTTATCCTCTTATCATCATTTGTCGAATTACAGGTGTTTAAATCCATGGCTCAATCACCAATAGGCCCAGGAATTTCAACAATTAAGATTTGAGGCTTAATCTCTTTTTTCTCACACCAAAAGACTAGGACTTAGGACCAGGTGCTAATCCAAATGGGCACTAGTTGGTACCTTTTTTCCTTTCCAGATCGACAATTATGTGTTAATCAAACAGTGAGCCTAGACGATCCTCGTTGTTTCACAAACCCAACAATCGGGTTTCACAATAGTTGCAAGAAATGTGGAGAGATCATGCGTTGATGTGTGGTTGATCAACCTATGACTTGGATTACTTCACGTTTTTTCCTCCGATTAACATATGGGCTTCTTATAAATGCGATAGAAACCTCATCATTGATACTTCCTTCTAATCATGATTTGACGACATGAGTCTAATCTCTCATTCAGATCAACGATATTTTGAGATCGTTGATCCCAAGATGATCAACAATCAATGATTACCCTATTTTTCTCTTTTTCACTTCTCTGGAACGAGATCCAACGATCAGAATCATTAATCGTTGCACTTGATCAACGATTGAAGGTTTCTGTTGACTAAATTGCACCTGATATTTTTTAAATCCCTCCAGAATTTGTCCTAAGGTTCAACCTACCATAATTCTAAGGGTTTTCTGCATTCTTAGATTTAATTACATAGAAATTTGTAGAGTATGCTACAGAGGATAATCAACACATAATTTTAGTGAATTTCTATTCAATCCACACACATAAATCCTTTCGTCATTAACCAAATAGAATGATACAAACTTAATATTGTCTCAAACCTCCCTTCCACACAAATTCACCCCTCTGCTCAACGCACTCCTCCCATAGTCACCCTGTCACTTCCTTGTCTAATAATACAATAAATCTATATAACCCTGATCTAGAACAATTCCATAATAAAAATGGTTCAACAAGCCCATGGATGGATCTGACAACTAGATCCCAATCAAATCTCAACAAATCCTTAAATTCCTAAATTAATGAAACAAACTAACACCTAGTCTATCTGACCAAAACCTCTTGATGCCTTCTAGAGGAATTCTTAACAAATTATTACAATTAAGTAAAATTAAGAGGATTGGCCCTCTTTAGTAAATGAATTTGACCCCTAGTTCAATTGGATGAATTTTTCTCGGATGCTCCTACATTAGACTCCCGTGGAAGAAAATAATGGTTCATCAAATTTTCAGGGTCCACATTATACTTGGAGATCTTTGTTGTTGTCATCCAAGTAGCATCATCGGTTCGTTGTTTTTTCCATTTGACCATATATTGAAAATACTCTTTACCCTTGGTTCTCCTTGTCAATATTTTATCCAAAATTGCCTTAATCTCCTGCCACATCCTTTTAGATAATTGATCTTCCCATTCTATGTCTTGATTTTCATCACTTAAAGTTGCATCTGCTAGAATAACCTCTGATTGCTAGAATAGACCTAGTCTCGTTTGGGGTAGCGTTTCTGATCAATATGTGGGCTTGGTTTCCATTAAGAATTAAAAAAATAAAAGGGGAAAGACAACAAACTTCCCCGGAAAGAATTATAATTAACTCTAAATCTAATCTAAAATGAAATCAAACTAACTAATCTAACTATTTCTAACCTATCATCTAGGAGAAATTCTAATTAAATGAATACAGTATGAGATAACATTACTGATAGCAAAAGTAGTTCATGTTGATCAAAAATGTATTAATACAATGAAATTAAGGAAATGATCACAAATAGTTGCATATAATATATGTAACTTAACCACTGTATTTATCAAAAATCATAGCGACATAAGCATTCCAAATACTAAACATAGAAATAATTCATATGACAAGTATCGATATAACTTAAATGACAAACACATATGTAGAGTAGTCCCACATGCATTTGACAACAATCGTGGTATCAAAATGCCTTTTTCTCTTTATATATCTGGAAATAAGAGTATCACCATTCTATACAACAAGAAAAAGTCTCTTATTACATTCAATTGTCTTCCTTTTATAAAATAAGGAAGACCTTTCACCTTCTGTAACAACCATCAATTATTATCTCTTCAACTTGCTTATTTTTTCTCATTAAATGACTCGAATTTCCATTACAATTTCATAAATTAATATACAAGTGTTATAAAAATTATTTATACAGACTCCTTAGTAGTCACTCTCAATCTAAGCTTGTTCATGATTTATATTTATAAAAACTATCTTTGACTCTACTCGGTTGTGCCCTCTTTTGTTCTTCCAAGATTATCAAGGGGAGCCGAATGATATGATCAGGAGGATTCAGCAGCTAGTTGAAGTGTAGAAGACCTGGGAGCAGCTGGTAGATAAATCATATGATCATCAACTGAAGATCAAGCAGGCATTCGACAAGAAGGTGAAAAAGGAGGATTTCCAAGTGGGCGATCTGGTGCTCAAGTAGGATGCACCGAGGTAGGATAAAGGAAAGCATGGTAAATTTGAAGCTTTATGGATTGGTCCTTTCAAAATATCTAAGGTATTCCCTAACAACACTTTCAAGTTGCAGAATATGGAGAATGAAGAGGTTTTTGGTGGCCCTGTAAATGGGCATTTCCTGAAAAAGAACTTTGCTTGAGCCTGGAGTGGCTCTTTATATCATTGTAAATATCATTTTCTTTTATTTTTGTGTTCCAATAACTGACCCCATAGCCATAGGATAAGGCATTGAATCTACTCATTCTTGGCAGCTTGCAGGGGGCATTCCATCCCTTGTGGAGCCAATGTTATCACACTAAGTCGCCTTGGGTCTCTTAGTTTGTTTTTGTTAAAAAGAAAAATTAAAAAAAAAAACCTTAGATTCTTATTTTCTCTTTAAAGTAAATTTATCATCCATTAAATGTTATTTATGATAGGACCCCTTAGGATGACTAAACATTTGAGTCATAGCTCATGTGTTGATCCACAATTCAATTTTTGGTCCTTAAACCTTTATGACCTCATGGTCTATTCTTTATGTCCCCTCTTGTGATTCATCCCTAGGTTGATACCTCCCATGACCAGGTTGATGTGACACACCTCTCTCCTCACTCATGACCTTCAATGCATACCTCATCATCCCCTCTCACCTGTCCAATCATTTTTTGATTTGGAGAACGTTGCCCACTCAGCAGGCATTTTTGTAGCGCCTGTCACGTTTATCATTCATCCACTCCAAGTCATGATTACCACGACTGATACATTAACCCTTGTTTTCAGTGCCTGAAGTCGGTTGAAATGCTTTCAAAAGATCTTTCATTTATGATTCTTGGTAATGGTTTCAAAATTTGAAAAGTTCAGCAGTATTGCGCTGCGTAAGTTTGCCAGTTCATATCACCTGATCACATGTCCACTAAATCCGATGTTGTGAGAGATTTCAAGGCTGAAGTTTCCTCAATATCATCCTAAGTTCACGTTGCGGAGCTCAATAGTTGTCGACTTCATAGGTATCCTGTGCAACCTCCTTCACATATTAATTTTCATTGGAGACTTGTGCTCGGGTTTTGCTTTGCTAAGCTTGTAGGGTAGTATGGGAGCCATATCTTCTTTCCTGTAAACATCTTTGCTCGTATCCATAGTCTGATTATTGTGGTTAGTTATAGCCTTTGAAAGTAATAGGCCTGAAATAGCCTATCCTCTCTGTATGCGTTGCGCTACGCAGAGGTGCTGCTCAAACCTCTCTGATTATCCTTTTCTTATTTTCATCCTATACAAAGAGTCATTTCGGAATTACTTCCTCATAGTCTACACTCTGAAAACCTGTATAAGCCTGAAGGTCCATTTCTCATAGCCAAGTTCATTTTCTAAGCACTGTTAATTTGAAGGGCCATCCTTGTGCATTTGAGACTTGAATTGAAGTTTTCTGGTCAATAACACCCCTTACAGCCTCTTAAGAACCCTCTTTCTGAGTCATGGAGACCCCTCAGTCGAAGAAAGAGCACAAAGGTGGCAAGATAGTTCAAACAGAACCTGTGGACATGCGCCTTTTTGACACAGAACCCATGGCAAGGGAAATGTTTCAAAGAGCAGGATGCCTCTCTTTCTGCCAGAACATGTAGAGAGGCCACTCAGAAGTAGCAAAAAAATTTGCACTAAATTTTGATGGCAAGAAAACCAGAGTTGGAGATTTGGAATTTGAGGTGATTGAGGCCTCCATCTTAGTTGCAACATGGATTCCCATTTCAGGAGAAAATTGGTTCAAGGCCATGGTATTGAGTTCACCTTTCATTAAAGATATTTTCAAGCCTGAATACCAAGCCAATGATTTATCTAAGAGTGTACCAAGGAATCAGTTGATTGACTAGTTTGACAGAATGTTCAAAATGATACAGAGATATTTTAGTTGTGAAGGGATACTTAACACCCTGTATCATTAACACATAAGGTTGTTGTTGCATTTTACTGGTAAGGTGTAGATGAATATTCCATATTACCTGCTGAGAAGTATAGGTAAAATGGCATATAGGGTGCAAGTCAAATCCAAGGATGTGGACTCCAGTATTTTCCACTTTGGACTTATCAGGATGCTTGTCTCTGAAGAGTTGGGAAAGAAAGACATATCCTAGGAGAATTTTTTGGTCACTTCTGACTTCAAGTTGGACACAACACCTACCCACCAATCACAGATTGCAGGCTCTTTGTCACCTACCAGTACTAAAACAGGGATCAACAAGAAGAAAAAGGGCAGAGCCCCTGTTTCAGAGATCAATAAGCAGGTCAAGGAAGCTGAGGAGGAAGTCTATCCTTCCCCACATAGAGATTTCTCACCACCACCTCCACCAGGGCTAGAAGAAGTTCCATCTTCTACCAAGGTGACATCAAAAAAAGGGAAGAAGCTTCTCTTTCCCTCTCCTCCTCCAGTAGATGAAATCAAAGGTAAAAGACCTTTCACTAGGTCATCAATTCCTAAGGGGGATTTCAAAGGACAACCTTTACCAGAAACCCCTATACATAAGAAGAAAGGGAAAGGAATTGAAAAATTTGTAGAAGAGAAACAAGAAAACCCTGTACAAAAAATCAAGGGTAAAGGTACCAAAATACCTTTGGAGAGGGAAGACGAAATCCCTATGAAGGATTGTAAAAAACCTATGAAAAATAAATAAAAGGTTGTTGTGCAAGAGAAGAAGCATAAACGAAAAGGTTTTGAGAAGACTGATGAAACATGCAAGGAAACTCCTATACATATGGAAGAAAAGGACGAGAAGAAGCCTGATGAGACTGCACATGTCACCAACCCCGTTGGCAACCAAATCTACAAAAGACTTATTAAGAAACTTAGGGATGCAAGGAGAGAAATAGCTCGTCTCAAAGCAGAAGACAAGGTCCACTTGGCTCAGATGAATGAGCTCATGACTAGCTACAAGCATACCCTGGACTTGGCAAGGTTCGTAGCGAGAAAGTCTCTGCCTCTTTGTAAACAACTGAAGAATCTTTACAGACAGAACAGGGGTTTCCAGGCTCAAAACAGGAAGCTAAAGGCATAACTAAATCATTTCCAATATAAAGTAACCCAAAAGAATTTACAGGTGTTGTTTGAGGCTGCCATTGAATATGAAAAAACAGTAGCTGAGGAGAGCACAACTATACTAAAGAAGCCTACCAGGGCTAAGAAGAAGAAGTCTACTGAGTTAGTTGAAGACACTCTTTCCACTAGAAAGAGTGTGAGGCTAAGTGTTAAAATGACAAAGTAGCTGGTAGTGGTAAACCCCATTTTTGAGAGTTGTTCCTTCTTGGGAAGGTTAACTGATATGCACATATTAAGTTTTGCCACCTAGACAGGCTTCTAGGTGTTTAGCTATATGAATTTTGGAATTTTTTGCTAAGTGCTAGCTTCACTCAGTGGTAAAAGCACCTAAGTAAATTGATTTTTCATCATGGAAGGACACAAATAGCTCTACACATGTTCATGAGTCAAAGACGCTACATTTTGGCATAGCTACCCAAACCCTTATGCAGACGCAGCGTAGGTGGCACTACGTAATATTTTATAGAACACAGAATTGTCATACATGCGCTACCCATAGGCCCTGCGTAATATCTTACAGAGAGCAGGTTCACACACAGGCTTTACTCAATTTTGCAACAAAGGACAAATGTAGCCACAAATATGCAGCATAGGGGTGCTACCCACAGGCACTACCTTCTCTCCTTGTTCCATTTTAGGGGGCGTTACACAAAATTGCTACCCTAGGGAGTAGCCAACAAACACCAGGGATCTAGGAAGACTAAGCTAATAGTTTTGGATAAGTTAGTAATGGAATAAATGATAGAAGTAGTAGTTGGCATGCAGAGGACAACTACAAGCTCCAAAGGGAGACATGGCAAAACATGAGCTTAGCAACAAAAGAGGATCAAAGAAGTTAGAAGCATGATTGGGTTTAGTCACCAACACTTCCCTATTTTATAGCATAGGCTGTTATCTTAGTTGTTAGAATAAGTAAATGTTTTGAGATTTTTAAGGAAAAGAGGCCAACTCGTACCTCCAGCTATTGCCTCCCTTTCTTGTTATAAATATATATATGAATTTCTTTAATGGGTTCGGATGGTAGAGAAAGGCTCCCAAGAAACTGTAATATTTTTGATAAAGTGACTGTGATCTAGTATGTACTGGACTTGAGACTTTTTGACTAATAGAAATCAGCTCCTATTTAAGACTATTTGCTTCTAATGCTAAATGTTCATGTCTGAATG
>JASDQU010276241.1:0-11843 GCA_032191745.1 Picea mariana
TAACTAACTTAATGTAATCAATTTAGATTCAATGTTAGATTCAAAATAACATACACATAATATCATCAAAATCATAAATTAACACAAATAATCATACGATAATGAGAGTTATTTTATGGATAACAACAAAAGGGATTGGTTAAAACCTGTAACCACTGCGACACGATGCCAGAACTAGGCTCCAAGTTCCTCCACCCAAGGCTGAAAATGTATAGGAGTGTCTCCAACACTCTGCACTCTAGCAGGTCCAAGGAAGACAAAGGTGTTCTCACTGACAAGATCAAGAGAGTGAAAATTTTGGAAACAAGGGTTTCCAAGTAGAGGGGACAATCTTAGACACTAGGGAAACATGGCACTTGTAGGACAATATTAAAAATGCCAGCATAAGGGTGCATTTATTAACCATCTTGGTTATTGTTTTCCTCCACCCCAAGGCTTTGTTTTATACTCCATTTTGATGGTTAGAGTTGTTATGTATTGGATTTAGGAAGTTAGGGATTAGAAAAACCCATAAACTCCACCTGAAATGCCAGGATTATATTGTTTTGAGCCAAAATTAACATGTATGTGGGTTTCTAATAGGGAACTCTCATATGTACGCGAGTTGCTTTAAGGAAAGTCGCGTACACTTTGTAAATGGGGTTTTTAAATACGTTTTTGAGGAGAAAAAAGATGATTTAAGTCTTGTAAGCAGGGAAAGGGATGTAACATAGGCCAATGAGTCATCATATGCATGTGTAGTGGAAAGTGACGTTATAATAGATTCCCCCTAATGTGTGAGGTTAGAAGGGCAATTGATGGCCAGAATACATTACAAAAGTCATGAGATAGTGGAGGGGTCATTGGGTAGGAGTAGTTGAAGACCAGTCCTAGAACAATACCTATGATAGAAAAAAATAAGATACTCTCTTCTGAAGTCCTCTGTGAACATAGTAGCTAAATAATCACATTGCATTAAATAGGGGAGATATTGTTCTATTGTTCGGTTCTAAACAATTTGATCCCATCCCTCCCTATGTAAATAATCTGATAGAGGTTCACAGTCAATAACATATTTACCATCTAGCAATAAGTCGAAGAACATCCATTATTGATGGATAATGAGGACCCATACTTACCATCAGGGGGTCTTTCAACCGAGAATTCCCATGCTTGAGTGTGATGTAAGCATGGCCTCCAATCAAATACACTGAGGATCCATGAATGATAAAAATATAATTGTTATCCATGACCATGAAAACTATACACAGTGGTTCCATGTGATATATAAAAGAAACCATCATGGCCATGAGGAAATACACAGTGGATCCATTCAAATGTATATCATAGCCACAAATAGATACAAAATGGAGTTGTGTCTCAAGATCAAATAAGAGGATATCTAGAGCCAAGGAAGTGAACAAATTGATTTTTTGCAAGTACCAATTTCTATGAGGGTGGTACAATCAATATAGGTTAGGTAGGAGCACAAAATATGTGATTCTCGTACTTCACCCAGAGTCTTCAAAACAATCCACCGTGGTATGAGTCTACACTTTGTGAATAAAGGTGTTGAAGTCGAGAAAAATGAGACATTGTTTGATTACCAGTCATTGATGTATTCTGTTAAAAAATATGAGAAAACCCACCAATGATGATAATGGCTGTCAAGGTACCTAGTATAATATAACAAGTGTGAATAAATGAGACAATGTTTAACACCTAAGAGAATTCATCGATCAGGGGACATTGATGTATTCCCACTGTCAATAGTGAGAGAACTTGCCACTGATGACTGCAAGAGCCAAGGTACTAAAAATGACTCTAGATCTTTGTCCCAGATCAAGATGTGTTGAAGTCAATAGGAAGAGATCCAATGGAAGGACAGAATTAAGGCACCCCCCATCATCTAACATAGGGAGTAGAAAAAGGAAAAATATTTGGAAGGACTCAGACGAAAAATATTGTAAGACCACGCCGAGGTATGACTCCAGCATGAACTAGATGGAATAACGCATGACAAAGACTCTTTGAATACTATCCAATGATTTAGGCTACTGACAAAGACGATGAATCCACCAATTGGGTCATATGGAAACCAAAGTACTGCATGAATCCTTATGTGTGATGATTGTTGTTGACATCAAAGACAAGGGAAACTGCTCAATCGACGACCAACAGTGGCTTATCATTTGTTGAGCGCAAGGTTACCTATCAATGATGGAAATAGGTCTTGGGTAAAACTCTAGGTCATGCTCTCAGAGAAATGAGTCATAGTCGACAAGAGAAGACCCGCCAGAGAGAAGTCAATGAGGACCTTTTATACTTGCACGAGAGAGATAGACAAATACTTGTGAAACTGAGAAATATTTCACTGACATGAGAAGGATGACTTGGAAACACAAGGTTTATGCAGAATGGTCGACACATGTTGACTTCCTTTGAACAGAGACACGACACAAAATGTGACTTAGGTAGGCTCATCACATTTTTTCAAAAAACACTCCATATAACTAGAAGAATAACCATTCAGAGGAGATTCAACTCAATAATGAGGAAGGGTCTCCAAAATCTATAATAAAATCATACTGATGAGATAAGGATTCATGATTGTTCTCTATTCAAGGGTGACATAAGTAGCTACCATATAAAGAACGTGACTCTTTCCCATCCTTCCTTTTTTTTGTTTTTTTGTTTTGTCTTTTTCGTATTATAAATCCTAAAAAGAATGCTATAGTACAGTTGAGGAAACAAACATCATGGGTGAGAAAACTAGTTCCAAGAGAAAGTAACTTACCTATTCTCAATGCAAGGAAACGCGTTTAGGATATGGATGCTTGAAGGAATTTTCTTCCAGGGATAAGGTGTCAAGTCACAAAAGACAAAAATTGCAAGCCTGGTGACTATTCAAGAATGCATGCAATTGGATTATACAACAACAAGTTGAAGCCAAAATTATGACTGAAAAGCACAAGCAGATAATATGCTATGCAAACACAACTTAACACATAAATAAGGGAGCCCCACAGGTATTAGCTAGAAAAATATTGAGAAGAAGATATGCTACTTCAATGCAAAGTCATGGCGAGACTAAATAAGAATCATGAGCCTATGAAATTATTTCAGCATGGGCATCAAACTGCGAACAAGGTTCTAACTAGGGAACCCATGAATGGTGGGCTATACCACGTGAATTGCCACACTTTTAAACAACAAAGAAGGTTATGTGTCACAACTCAATGGGGTCGATCCTAAGGTAAAAATGAAAAAAGAAACAGATAATGCAAGAATTCAAGAAGGGGAAAATCTAACCTATTTGCCAGTTTTGAGATCATTACCTGTCAGAACGACTCGACGTGGAAGAAAAGGTACCAAAGAAAAATGTCTTCAAAATATTGTATATAAGACCAAAAATCACTCACACAAAATTTAATAAGTCCAATATAGAAACCTCTGGTAAAAACAAGTATTATGGGATATAAAACTTGAAAGAAAGAAACCCTAAAAGCACAATATGTATAGAGAAATTCACAACCTTACGGCTTATGCATCGTAGTGCTCCAGGTAGAGCCCATCGCTGGGCTTAGGCCAAGGGTTTCTTTGGTAATAAAACTGCAAAGTTTCCATTTTAGGAAGAGGTAAAAAAATCCATAATCAAAGCTTCAAGGATATCCTCATCTGAAGGAAACTCAACATCCATAAAATCGAGGCTTGAAAACACACAAATACCAGGGCTCATAAGCACACAAATACCATGGCTCATAAACACACAAATATTAGGGCTCAAGGTCTTACAAACAACAAGATCAAACTCAAGAGGAAATTCCAAATTACTTGGGTCAATAGGGGGAAGAAAGAGCTCCCATGTCCTCATTGGATAAAAAACTTGATCAATTGTTGAGACCTTGTCTTGAGAAGGTGAACACGACTATAAATATCCCATCTCAAGAGCAATTGAACATCGAGGATAATATTTCACATAATTCACTCGTGGCGAGGAAGAGTCTACTTAAGAACTAGGGACATACAAAGGGGAAACCTGAGCTGAAATTGAACTAGGATGTTGGTTATCAGATGAAATATGATCAATAGTGGCAATTCTTCTGTTGTGAGGGAAATACATGGCACGAAAGAGTGTATAAACCACAACATTCATCGCATATACATAATCATGCTCAATAAGGATATTAAATTACAAAGGGCCTGACACCACTAAAAGATTGAAAAGGACAGTATTCCCACCTAACGTGATAGGAAACTGAGGAAGAATCCCCAAACATTCAGTAGGTCTTCTGTTGAAAGCCAACAACTCACTGGTAGCTGAAGCAATATTGGGAGAACCCAAATCTTTCCAAGCCTAGGAGGATAAAATACTTGCAAAGGATCCTTCATATACAATACATCAATGAATCCCTTTCAACATAGATTCAACAAGAACCATTCTCTGGAAAAGTGCAGAATAAGGAAGATGAGGCCCCACAAGTTCATTCCAATAAAAGGAAACCATCCCAGGACTTGGAGGGAGTGTACTCAAAGAGAGTGAAATACCCCCTTGTTCAAAAGGTACTAAATTGGAAATGCTAAGTACATGGTAAAAAGTCGTATCACTCCCCAAATCACGAGTGGGATCAACCAAAGATTGCGTCAACAAGATTACTTCCTTAGACTTGTCACTCTTCAAGAGAAGAGTGGGATTGCCAAATATTTCATTGGTGTGGCCACTTCCTCAACCATTGGTTGAATAGGATGTGAGACAACATGGTCAAGAAATGCATAAACCCCCAAAATGAAAATGGTGTCATCCAAAGATTGCATCGACACCACCACTTCATCAACTAATGATTGAATAGTTTGTTGGGAAATAGAAGACGACACAGAACTATAAGGGCCTTCAAACAAGGACCACACTCTTCGTACCATGACAATAGTAGGGCACGAGTGAGTAAGGTGATCTCCCTCACAGATATTACAAGGGAACTTGGGCTTACGTCCTATTCGTCTAGGTTTCTCAACAATATCAATGCCCCCAGCATGACTTGCAGTGGCTGGTGGGTTGTCCTCAAAATGACTCATAGAGGTTGTTGACACATCTCCAACATGACTAGAAGAGGTTGGTTTCGACTCCCAACGTGACTAGCATAGGTTGGTTTCACATTCCCAACATGACTGGTAGAGGTTGGTTGCTGAACTCCAGTATGATTTGCAGGGACTAGGGTCATTCCCCCATCATGACTTGCAGAGGCTGGGTGTTGGTCTTCAACATGACTCGCAGAGGTTATTGACCTATCTCCAACATGATTAGCATAGGTTGGTGAACTATTTCCAATATGATTCACAGTGACTGGATTTGTTCTTCTGACATCACTCATAGAGGCTCGTTGCTTTCCCCCAGCATTACTAGTAGAGGCTAGTGACACGTCTCTAACATGACTAGTAGAGGTTGGCGACTTCTTCTTCTTACACTTCCTCTTCCCATTCATTTTATACTTTTGGTTACTAGTAGCAATACTTTCACCAAAAGAGGGAAAAGGAGGAGTAGATTTCATGGATGCGAAAGGTAAAGGATCAACATCCATACAATGCCCATGAAACAAGGTGCTTATCTGATAAGAATAAAGAGCATTCGAGACATTCATAGTGGTCAACAACCAAACCGATAGTCCAACATTCACCCCATGAATGTTCGAAGTGGCCATCAAGGGGGCACCAATGTTTCCAAATAACGAAAAAGCACAAGAATCCCCTTTAGGAGGGGTCCCTTGGTTGGTATCCTCAAGAAATTTATCCATGACTTTATTATGCATAGGTTCATCCCTTGTGAGATTTTTCAAGTCCATAAAAGTCTCACACACTGACTCTGGCAAACCAATGGCATAAAAACCCATGCCTTCTAGGAGTCGGCTCCACACTTTCAAGAGAAAGACTAGGGCTCCTTCCCGACTAGCGGAGAGGTTGGTCGACCACCTTGAATCAACGATCCAAAAGAGGTGATGTTGACACACCCTAAGGCCAACTATACAAAGAAAAACTCCACTAAATATTCCTAAGAGAAACATCGCCAAAAAACAACTTATCCAAAACTTCAGCTCTAATGGATAAGGTCTTGAGTCCAAACCAATGAAAAAGTGGAAAGGGACCTTCCAGATATCAATACGGGTTGATTAAGTCCCAAGAGAGATGGAAAACAGGGGTGTGAAGTAATTATTTTGACCTCCACTAACCAGTCTTATCTGGTGCAAGTACCCACACTTCACTGGGCACCCTCCAACAATACTGAAAAGTGTGATACAAAATCTACCCCAGGTACCACGGGAAACCCCCCTCATTCACCTCTGAGATCCCTAGGAAATGAAGATAAGGTCACCAACTCGTAGTCATTTTTTGAGTGGTACAATTGATAGTCGGGATCGAATGTATGGGCGGGGTAACTAAGCCCGAAGCCCTGAAAGCGTCACCTTTCACGGAGGTGATGGCCCCAGGTATAACAACAATTATTTATTATACCCTTGGTCTCGTACTTTACTTGTCAACTCAGGGTTCGTACAAACTTAAGAGGTGTTATGCACTGTATGTGAAGTATGCAATTGTAGGTAGAAAAGGTTTGAAAATGATCAAAGGCTAAAAGTGTGCAAGAAATCAAGTGACAAAAAGAAACTCTGAACTAATTGCTTGAAGGAAACACACCAATATGAAAGTACACCTAATATAAAGTGCATGAAAAGAGCTTATTATAATGCATTGAAGAGTATTGAATCGGGAAAATTAAACTGAAGAAAAAAGATGAATCCAATATAAAATCATGACAAAGAATTGTGATAGAAGTAAATCTCTAAACTATGATAGAAACGTTGTAATGGAAATAAATTTACACTAATGCACGCATAAAGCAATATAACCCCTTGATCATTATCAATCTAAATGTACTTTTATTGTTTATTGATGCTTTTAGTAAAAGAAGATTAAGTTAAGTCAAAATATGAAGCTAAAACATGCCTATAGGATATTTCTATAGGAACTGTGCAGTTCTACATGAACTATACAGTTTCTACAAGAAACTCCTACAAGAAGAAAAATGGAGTCTAAAAACGATAGTGCAAGTCCTAAAAAGAGTTGGTAAATCTAGACTATAAATAAATGAAGTGAATCTATGGTTCTTATCCTTGGAAGGTACCTAGGAGTGCTCCAAAAGGTTATTGAACATTTCTACAGGATGTTGCTACAACTCGCCAGTTACTCACAATCTTAACAAAAACTGAAATTGATCATGCAAAGATAAACCCAACTTCAATAGAGAATGAAACACTATCTAAGAACTAACTAATATGCATGAAAACTACAGACATGGAAAAAAGGTTCCTTGAGCCCTCTTGGATGGGCCCTACCCAAGAAGCACAAGGAACCTAGAAGAAACTTTAATGGGCTGAAGAGAAAACCATTTGTATTTCATAAATATCAACAGTACATCAGGAACATCAGAGTTCTTAGTCTTCAACAAATTTTTTTGTAGAACATCTCCATACAATGCTTCTCCAAAAACTCTCTATATCCCCTCTCCTAGACTAGAGGCCTATATATAACTAGAGAGGTCAACCTCCCTTCCTAAATCAAGGAGAGTGATGAGTAAATGAGGGATCTCAACCCTTTACATCTAAAATTTTGAACTATTGTTGATCAGAAGTGGTCATAAATGCATAAGGAGCACTCTTGGAGGTAGGTATAGACAATTTCCCTTGATATTTGGCTAACAACTCACTCGAGGAGACACAATACCTTATTTCTAGGAGGTTGGCACCCTTGACTCATGCAATTTGACCTAGTTGGTGGAACACATGTATTTTTTTAAAAAACTTAGTGCAAAAAAAGTATATTATACAAAAAAATCCACCTCAACCATACATTCATTAAGAAACATAAAAAATACCCATGACTGATTATTAAATATGGTCAAAAGAAAACATCAAGTATATGGTCAAAAGAAAACATCAAGTCATTTTGTGGTAGAAAAATATGTCAAATATGAGCCTTTAAAATGTATAATAATGAGGCTCATCATCACCCCCCAACTAAAATTTTGCACACCCTTGTGAAACAAAAAAATGTCTTTCTGGTCTCACTATTGTTGTCATTGTTGTGTACCTTGCTGTTGTTCAGTGCCTTGTTGTTTCTCAACAAAATTTTGTTGAACATTACCCTCTTGGTCCTGTTGCTGCTTGTTGAATTCCTCTCTCATATCCCAAGCTATATACTTGGTGACATATTGATGATCATGGTATCCCTTATCTTTCACAATGTTGGCCCATTTTGCTTCTTCCTTTTCTGGTTTGAGGTCAGCCATTAGAGCTACAGGGAGAAGGAGTGGAGGGATCATTCTTATCCAAATCCAATTAGTTTTCATTCTCTTTAGAGTTTCTTTATACCATGGTGTTCGAAGGAGAGAAAGATGCAATGTGTTTGGAGAGTAAGGCTCTCTGATTCTCAAGGCATGAGGCAAAGAATGCCACCTCCTCTGGAAAGCCTTTGATACTACTTCTCCCAATAATCTTAGTGTGTCATCAAGATGAGGTATTGATTCCCTTTGCTTGGATGTACATCCAAGGGCTTTCTCCCTATACAAAGAGAAATTATGATGGTTATTGATGACATCTCTTGGTCTGGCTGCTTCAACCCTTATCCACAAGGGTGTTTGTTGTTCTTCCTCCTTATACTTCTTCATCTCTTTTCCCCTTAATTCCCCATGCCTCAACCAAAAGGAAAACACCATCAATTGCACATCCTCCACATATGGATTGGGATTCCAGTTGTAGGGGTGTGGTAAGACAAGGTTATGCAGGTAAAATTCACAAAGTTTAACTTTTTCTTCCATATTACAACCCTGGTATGCATCTAGGAAATCTTTGGGTGTATCAAGGTTGAATTTCACAAACTTGGCTAAGTGTGTAATCAGATGTTTGGCCATTGTTCTTTTATAAACTGTGTGTATGTTTTGGCTGGTGACCTACATTCCAACATTTCTTCAGATACTTTGGCTATTGGTTTGACTGTTGGTTGTATAATATCCACTTGTTCACTCTTCTCATGCAAATATCTTATTACATTACTAAATTGTTGTTGAATTTTCTCGTTCTCTACTTCCAGATTCTGACTGTAGTCTGCTTTATGCATAGTCATAATTTGAAAATTTTCTTGCATAAGTTGGAGTTGTTTCTCCAACTCTTGAGAAGCCTCTTCTTTTAGTTTTCCTTTATTATATTTTTCCATCCTTTTCCACATGATGGCATCAACTTTAGCTTTTTTTAGTTCCAACAAGGTTGCATAATTTTTTTTTTCTACAAGAGTTTTTGTTTTAGAGGTCCCTTCCATTGGTCTTTCCTTTTTCATTACAGTCTCCTCTTGAGGCTCCTTCCCCTTTGTTTCTTTTTTCTTTCTGGACTAGGAGAGTCCTTAACTTCCTCTACTTCAGGTGTGATAGTGAGTGGGGTTGATGGTATTGGGCTCCTCTTTTTCAGACTTTTCTTGATTCTGTTGGACCTCCTCCTTTTGGGCTGCACCCACTCTACAATTGTGATTTTCAGAGGGTTGACTGTAGGGGTCCCTAGAGTACTTAAGACATCAACCACATCGTTATCTTATTCATCCAACCTTTTATTTTTCTCCCTCTTTTGTTGTTTTTCTTTCTTGGGCTTGGTGAGTCTCTTGGGTTCCTCTCCCTTGTTTCTTTCTTCCTCACTCATGGCTTCCTGTACTTCTTCAAAAGCTTGTCTACCCATGTTGATGAAATATGCCCACATAATTCTATGTTTCAAGCTCCTAAGAGCATCTAAGACTATAAAATTGATGAGGCCATGATGTGCTAATAATTCATGTTTCTCTCTTTGTACTTTTAAGTTCATGTCCTTTAGTGACTGAAGAAGAAAATAGGGGGCACTCAGATTTAGGCGTGGTTCCTGATTTGGAAGATGCTTAAGTTGATGCAACAATATGAAATAATAGGCATAGACTACACTCATCCTACCCTCACAAGTAATGTATTTGATGATGTGTTATGATACCTCCTACCATGGGTGAGGGAGTATTTCCCTTTTTATGCCATTTTTATCATCATCGGGTTTCTCATTATGGAGGAAGAATGCCTTATTGGAATTAGTGGTTTCCTTCCTTTATTCTTTGTCCCAATGGATGCCCAAAGGTAAGCTAGAAACTTCATTGATGGATGCTTCATTGATTCTAATGATTATCCCCCTAGTTGTAGTCACATATTATTGATCTTGTGTGATATGGAAATTATGAGCAAACTCCATGGACACCTCATCATCAAACCCCCTTAGTCTCTCAAAGTAACCCAACCACTCACATTTTTGAAAAATTTCCACTATCTTAGGGTTGTCATAAACCCTAGAAGGCTTTGTTGGTTCCCTTCTCTTAAATCCTTCTCCCATAATTGTTTGATAGGATGATGACTGGAGAAGAACGTTGGTTGAAGGTTTCCTATAGAATATTCAAATTGAGTTATTCCTTAGAGAGGATGATAAGTTGAGCTGGTTTTTAGTTAAATTGGTGGTCAGAGAATTCAACAAAAGGTTTTCTTGAAGAAGAAGGGAAAGATGAGGGTTTTCATTTGAAAAATTCTAAGTCGGTATGCTTTTCTGCATTCATTCTTGTAGAAATAGATCCTATAGAATCATAGTTCTATGAGAACTGTGTAAATCAAAATTTCTACAGGGTGTGTGTAATAGCCCAATTTGATTAATTAATGATCATATTTATTGAGATAAATTAAATAAATTATTGAAATAATTAGATTTGAATCATTTCATTATTCATTATTTTGAAATAAGTAATGCAACAAAAGGGAGGGGATTATTTTATTATATTAAAGGTAGGTGAAGGAATTAATGAAAAAATAAGGCAGATGGGAATTGAATGAGGGGGGGAATTCGAGAGAGGAGGATAAGGGAGAGGGGCTTGGACTTAGGGGGAAGGAGAAACCAAGAAGGAGGAAAATGGATGCAACATTTTTTTAAGGGTTTTACTAGTGGACTGGAGTTGTTGGAATTTTGGGCTTGCGGGTTAGGGAATCTGATTTCTTGGAGCTAGGGAGGCGGAGAGGCTCTATTCTTGCATGGCTTGGAGGAAACAATTTCATGCATGCAATTTTAGGACAACCTCCTTCTTCAAGAGGTATTTCACTGTTATTACTCATTATTGTTTTTCACTATAAATTGTTAATTTATGTTATTTTGTTTTATGAGTAAAAGATAAATATATATGTATATATACACACCCAGATCTAGAACTGAAGCAAAAAATTGATTTACTTAAATAAGAAAGAGTAACATATTTATTTGATTAACAATTTATTGGTATAACCATGAATCTCTGAGTAAAGGGACTTTACATTTGGTATCATAGCTGGATTTCAAAACTGAAACCTGTGGCTTAACCACCCATATCACTGAAGATTATGCAAATTGTTCCCTAAAACAACTCATAACCTATATCCTAAAAACCCTTTGTTTACAAACCTAAAACCCTTAAAAAATTAACCATAAATGACCATAAAAAACTGTGAGTGAACTACCTACGAGAATATTGTAACACAGAATGTACAAACAACCCAAAATGATGAGATAATGAATAACAACAAAAAAGAAAAAGCCATAATTCATAAATATAATAATATAAAAAGCCATAATTCATAAATATAATAATATGAAAGAAGATTATGAAGATAGAAATATATTGGTCATTACATACAAGGAAATTAATTTTTTTCTTCATTAAAAAAAGAAATGGGCATTTTCTTTTGAATCAATGTGCTATATATATAATAAACCCATTGTTTTTGTTATATATATATATATATA
>JASDQU010276242.1:1256-15066 GCA_032191745.1 Picea mariana
AAGCAAGGGACTTGCTTTCAAGATCCTCCATAAACAAATTAGCAACGACTAGGGAGAGGGGGGATCCCATAGCCACCCCACATATTTGCTCATATATTTCATTTTGAAAACCAAAAATTTTGGATTTCAGACATATCTCAACTAACTTGGTAATTTCTTCATTTGTAATCTTATTAATGGCATCCACTGCTCATTCAATTGGAACCTTTGTGAAGAGAGAAACTACAAAAAAACTCACAAGAAATTCATTCCTGTCGATTTTAATATCCTTGATCACATTGACAAAGAATGGAAAATATTAAATGAAAGAACTTGTATTACCCACCAAAGGCTTGACTTTACGAACCAAGTGCTTATCAAGATGATAGGTAGGTCCTCCAATAGTGTTTACTATCGGTGTGAGGGGAGCACCTTCCTTATGAATTTTGGGAAGGCCATAGATCCTAGGAGTGGGGGGACAACTAACAATCAATTTCTTGTTATCCCTTTCCCTAATGGATAATTGTGATGCAAACATATTTAGAAATCCTATTAAGGGGGTTCTTATTGGGCTTCTTATAAATTCCACTATTGTTTAGGTGATCCATCATTTTCTCAATATAATATTTTTTGTTTAAAATGACCATTGCACCACCCTTATCTACTTTAAGAACCACAATATCATTGTTGTTGTTTAGCATCTCAAGAACAAGGTGCTCTTGTTTGGTAATGTTGCTCCTTGGTGGTTTTGCTTTCTTGAGAATAATATAAAAGTCTTGGTGAATCTCTTCCTTGATATCATCGAGAATATATTTAATTCCATTCTCAATGTTGCATAAAATGTCTTCAACTAGAATCTTATGGGGCGCCATGAAGAGTTGGGGATTTATGGTAATATGTTTCTCAATATTAAGTTGTGGTTTACCAAGATTGGTTTTCAAGTTATCATTACTTTCATAATCATTAGTGGTAACATTGTTAATATCTAATTTTTTATTAATTATATTAATTAGATTATTATTCAATTTTTTATTGATAGAATTTTAGTTTTTTCCATTTTCCCAAGAGGTGGATTGTCTTATGATGATAGATGAGGAAAGGGAAGAATAGAAATCGGCCTAATATCACTCATTTTGGAAGGTCCCCTTCGCTTACTCCAAAATCTAGCACCTCATTGCCCTGCCCACACATCGTCCATTTATATGTGCCATGGCACCTTACAAGAGGTAGTTGGTAGGGAGATAGTGGACGACCATGGCACTTTACGATTGATAGTTGGTAGGAAAATGATGGATGGCCAATAGCGCACCATTGGTCATTTAATGCATCTATATGATAGTTAGTGATGCACTATTCGCCATCACACATAAGCTTTAAAGGAGGGAAATGCCTTATGACATAACTAGAATTAAATGAGCATGGAATTAGTATGACACAATTTAAGTTGTCAAGTTTATTAGGAACAATGTGGGGTGAGTGAGTAGTGTACATGATGATGTGCTAAAATGACATGAGTACTTGTCTAAGTCATGTCCCTATGTAAATTTAATGCCATTATTTTCCAAACATGAGATGATACCACTGATATAAGTATAAACTATTAAAGTTACCTCTAAAATTTTAAAACTAGAATGTAACGATTCCATTACAATACATACATTTCAAGGTGTTTCTATTTTAGCACACTCAACTAGATTATAGTAATAATCTTCCCATCTCCAACAATCCTTCATATAACATCAATAAAAATTCTTGTTTTACTCAGTCTTACTCCACTGCTCACATGTAGTAAACCTTTCCAACATTGATCTTGATATCACCACATACAATCTCACAGAAAGGGTCTAAATTATGATATATATGCTTTTCGCCTTCCTTGTGAACATATCCTATGCAATATTAAAAAAATTATCTATCTTCTCTCTACCCATGAAGAGGAAAAAATCTGCTAAGATTATTCTAAGATTCTCGAATCTACAAAATCCCCAAACCAAACTTATATAAAGAAGAATTTAATGCCCTTAAAAATCCCAACAACAACTCGAACATCATTATTGTTGAAGTTGCAAAGGCAATGTCATGGTCATTATGAACAAAGATGATTATAACTCTAAAATGCTTGACCTCCTTATGCAACCCTATCAACAAAATCTCCAACATGGTCATGAAAACCATCCAAACCTCATCTTTATACAATACTATCAAAAATCATCTTTAGCCTAAGAATTCCCTCACTCCCAAAATTTATGGCCAACCCAAAATCCATAAAAGAGACACCCCCTTCACCCTATTTATGTACAATAAATTCTCCAACATACGAGAATGTTGGATTCTTTTTTTTCCAAGGAAAAATCATAACTTATATATACAAGAAGAAGAAAACTTATATTATGTAGGTGCATAGAGAATGAGTAAAAAATGCATGAAGCATGAGAAAAAAAAAGGAGGATCTAATACCAAACATGAGAGGATCATTTACCCATTTAGGTTTTAAATATAAAGGGATGACACTCATCCCTACAAAATAAGGTCAAATCCATATTGGGTGACATAAAAATGAAAAGTTAAATGTCTAATTTTGTTGAGAATTGAAAAAGACAATAAGAACAAAGGGCAGACCACACATCTGATTAATCTTTATTTTGACCTATTATTCAATAAATGACTAGTCAATACAGTGTTGGTTGCTTTGGAAACTATGCAAAATTCTATTTTATTTATTTTGAAGGAGAGTAGATCTACAAAACTTGAAATCATGGATCATCCAAAGCCACACTAAGAGTTGTTCAATATAAAGCCAATTTTTTCCTAGAATTTGCATTTAACAATATTTCTAAAGTAGACATAAACTAAGCAAGCCTACTTCTAAGACAATGATTCTTTTGTTTATCTTGCTATGTAAATAGAAACTAGGGGATCTATGAGGAATTGATCCCGTAGATACTTGAAATTTCAAAACTACCCTTGAATTTGTTGACCATATTTTTCTTCATATATATTTGATGCTTCTAAAGATATCTCTAACACGTGTCTGTAATCTTCTCCATTCCCCTAATATTGATTTATTATGTAGTGAGGTCCTTGAAATGAAATAGCAACACTATCAAAAGTTAAAACCATCACTATGGGTTTGGAAATTCTATCTACCATAACTTTTGAGAAAAGAAGCTCAACCTAGAAAGAGAAACTTACTAGCATCCATGATATGAAAATTTCCAAAAGGAAAAAAGACGTCTCAACCATGAGTGTGTTTTTCCCATTCAAAGAAGAGTTTAATGCCTTCATCTTTACCTTGTGCTCTTTGAAATAGAGTTGATATTGGGGGATTAGTTTTTGACCCAAACATCTTGGTGATCTAAATCTAGCTAGAGTTTATGGTCAAAACAATATCCTTTGCAATAAGCTAATCCAAATCTTTTGAAGGAGAAATCAATTATATTTAATGAAGGAGACATGCATACAAATCCCATTTGTCACTTCTCCACTACTCCTTTTGCAGTGGCCTTCAATATAGCAAGGGTCCGACAAGGGGAAGTATCAACCAAGGGCATTCCATCCAGTTGCCTAACAATGCCCCTCCGGGTATGAAATTGGAACATGTATGGAATTTAACTATGCCCTTAAACCATCAAAGAAGCCTCTTGGTTCAAAACAAGATCTCTCTTCGTGTTAGTTGTGTCCACTTATGTCACCACGACTCTAGTTTCAAGGAATAATATGGATAAATCATGACATGTTGATGCTATATAGTGTTGATTGGCCTCATTTCAAAAAGTAAACCTCCTTAGAGCATCCAATTAGAGTGATGTGGGCAAAGAGACCGCAAAAGGGTCCTCATTCACCCCCACCATGTTGACATTTTGCTCATATTGTATCCTCTCCTCAACTAAAGTTAGCTCAATACGCTGTTGATGGAATTTTATGACACACCGTCAATGAGAAGGCAAGATCTGGACCAAGGTTGTCTATTTAACCCAATCCGTTTGGAATAATCTACCCTGCCGAGTTTTATGGCTCCATTAGCCAACTAGGATTCTAAAATAATTAAAAGATGTAAAACTAACTAAATGTACAATCCTATCAATCATCACATTAATACGATTACTTAACTAATAGTAGTATTATATACTATAGATATATACAATTACAAGGTTTAAATAAAGCCTCATGAAAATAATTGTTTTCAACTAATGGATCAAAATATAATGAAAAAATAAAGGAAATTGTTTTTGTACTATGAATAACAAAATAATAAATAATGAGTGAATAAGATTATAAATGACATAACGATAATGAACAAAGCATTTAACGTTTAAATGATGTAATCATTATTCATTCGCAAATTAACAAATCAAATAAAATATATATAAACTAACTAACCTGATGTTGATCAGCAGTACTAAGCTAGATTCGTCTTTATGTGTTTGTATAAGCTCCACTTAACCTGTGTCAAGTATAAATCTATGACAAAAGCAAGAACGATACTTCCTGAAACAACTCAAGGAGGTCTCTTATATTTCGGAACAGATCTATGATAACAGAAAGACAAATAGATTTTATMTCATGTGACTTTAAACTATCCAATAGCTTAAAGTGAAATAAACTCCAAATCTCAGAAAATGGTATTACCAACTACCCAACATTAGATGTAAAATCAAGATGTATATATAGACRAACAATCACAGATTATAAAAAAGAACCAAAATATAATGAACCACGTAAAGAAAAACATAGCATGAAAAGTTCCATGCAGAACAATCTAAAGCTAGTTCAATACAAATAAAGTTCCATGTCCAGAAATTATATGAGAAACAATAATGACATTGCATAGTCTACAAGAGGACGAAAGCCAAAAAGTAAATTGTCTCCCATATAGTTTCAGAAAAATAAGTCCATCATATGGTCCAGGAGGAAATTTCCCATCTCCCTGGGCAAGCAGTGTTATTTAAAACAAGTTCCTAGTATGTTCCTCATATCATGCAACATAGAGACTGATCTACTTTAAAAAGCATTTAATAAAACAAAATAACCATAAAGATAAGTATGTTGAGACCACTAATCCAAAATAGTTACATCATTAAAACATTGCTTTTCAAAAACAAAATTTGCATGTCCATTATATTCCCAACTTTTGACTCATTCTATTAATCTTTGCACATTGACATGTTGTTCACGTGAGACAAAGAAAAACGAAATCTAAATTAGAAAACAATTAAATCAATAAATTTAAAAGAAAAGCTACAGAATCTTCGATTATGTAGCTGGTCTAAATAAAAACAAAATAAAAACAAATTCAGTTTTTATTCAAACAAAATCCAATCATGAATTACAAGAAAAGTATTTACCAATTAGAAAATTGAAAGGGAGACATCAGACAAATCTGAATTTACAATAGCATTGAAACTGGTAGCGTTTTTTATAATCACATCTCCCAATCTCTTGAAACGCTTGTTGGCTCTGAGTGAATTCAATTGGATGCAGGCTCTGAGATCATCGTTTTCCTTTTCCAGAACTGAGTTCTGAGTCATTACTTGATTCAATTGAGCCTATAGGTAAGGGATGTCCCGATAGTATCTTTGGATCTATTCAAAACAACTTTCACAATACATTGGTTCTAGATTTGGCAAAGGACGAGTTTGATCTGTAGTAAGAGGTTTACCTTGTTCCATAATCCTTTTGAGGTCATAATGAATACCCAAGAAACGTTCATGTTCCTTTTAAAAAGGAGGAAAATTAGACATGAAATCGTATTGGGGTGAATCAACACTGGTATAATCAACGGAGATCGGGTCTTCAACATCAATGATGGGGATAGGATTTTCGTGGTTGTGATGTTGATTCCTCACCATTCTGGAAAGGAGTCGACCGTTCCTTTTGTTCTTGAAATCAATATCTAGAACCCTCTGTGTTTTTTTTTGTAAATAAGAAAGAAAATTATATTAAGTTCCTGCTATAACTGCAGTAGAGCATCAAAATACAAACATGTCCAGAATGCATATGTTGGACTACCCCAATAGAGGGGAAACCAGTCTAGTCTTCCCATCCAGTTCAGAAGTCAAAGAGTCATAAACTAAGGTAATAAAAACCATGTTCAAACTAATCATCAACTAAGACCAAGAGACTGACAGGACTACACAAAACAAACGTAGGATCTAAACACCTGGCATGAAGGCTGGCCACATGGGAGGGAGGTCCCTTGGCCAAGGCTCTTCTTCAATGCATGTTGGCTCGTATGTTGGCTCATCTGCCTCGTCGCGCTCGATTCCTTCATCTCGGCTGCCATGCTCAGTCTTCCCCGGTTCCCTGTCGACTGGTCGTTGAGCCTTGTTCGGTCCTTCATCTGTAGCAACAGCAGGTGCCTCCCTTGGCATAGCTTCGACTGGTTCCAAGGTAAGAGCCACCTGCATGGAGGATAGAAGTTGGAGGCAACTCGCCACCTTTTCATCTGTGGCTTGAAGGCGATAGTTAAGATCTGCCATCTCCTGTCTGAGCTCAAAGACCAGGTTGTGCATGATGAGCAGACGGTCTCTAAAATGCATCCTGTCGAAAGAACCATTTGAATGCGGTTCAGCTCACTTAGGCGCGCCCTGAGGAGGAGGGTCGCCGCTTGGGCCAAGGATTGGTGTAGGGGGATGGAACTTTACCAAGGGATCGTGTAGGTGGCGCGAGAGGGAGATTGGCGAGCGGGGGGTTGTAGCCATGGAAACGACCATCGGATCTTGCGGGAGAGCAGCTAGAGATTCCGACCGAGGATGAGGGACAGCCCGAAGACGAGCCAGGAGGCATGACTGGGGGCCGACGGGGCTTCCAGGGAGAGCCCCGCTTCGGCCTTCCCCTCGACCGCGTCATTATGTGCTCAGTGTGAGTGATGAGGCAGGCAAGAAGCGTCCAGTGCAGGAGAGGAACAGGAATACCGTCTGGCCTGTGCTTCGACAAGAGGAGCCTTGCAGACATCAGGCGGGAGAAAATAACATACAGAGTGAGCCGAGCCATACTAAAAACACTTGGAAGGGGAGGCCTGCGTGAATGCGGCATTAATGCCCCCTCATACCTCCGTAGATCGCATTTAAATTCCATGGAGGGTGGCGAGCTGCAACACAAGCCCATCACGTGCCTCCATGCTGTAATGGCTTGTGCCAGCCCCTCCTCCTTGCCACGATGGATGCACTAACACCCCATCCGGGGGGAGATCTACCATTTCAGCCTTGCGAATAGATTGCTGGAGGATGGGGTGATCTTGATCCTGGGCCAAACTACATTGAAGGTCTGGTCCTCTCCAGTTGGTGCCCAGGTTAGCCAATTCGTCCACAACTTGATTCGCTTTCCTCCTTATGTGTGAGGGAATGATAACCCAGTTTGGATGCAGTAGACCTGCAATGATCTGTAGGCCATGTGACAGTCTCCAGCTGGGTGAAATGCTATCCGGGTTTGCCCCATTTAATATTCTGCACAGCAAGCTGATAATGACTTGAGAGTCCCCCTCGACGATGAGCTTTGGGAAGTTATTTTGAATAGCCAGTTGCAATCCTTTGATGAGACCCCAGAGTTCTGCTACATTGTTCGTAGTGTGCCCAAGGGAGCCCGCTCCTGTGACAAGAATTTGCCCATTGTGGTTACAGAAAACCACTCCATACCCTGCAGCTCCGAGATTTCCTTTAGAGGCTCCGTCAAAATTGAGTTTGACGAAATCCTCTGGGGGAGGAGCCCAATGAGAAGGCCGGCTCGAGGGCGAGGTGGGAGAGGGGAGAGGGGACGTCTGAGGAGAAGGGAGCGGTGTCCAGTATTGAAGGATTGGGAGCTCGGAAGGAGAGCAAGCTGCGTCCGCAACGAACCACTTTCTGAGGTGGAGAGTTTCCACGATATTGCGGTGACACTGATGCCAGCATTGAAGCCACGGGAGTGAGGTATTTTTGAAAATTCTTCGATTTCTCTCCTTCCACGTTTGCCAGAGGATGAAGCCAGGGAGAAGTTGCCATATTCGGTTGAGTAGGGGAGAACGGAAAGCATGATCTCTCCAGTTCATAACAGTTTCAATGACGCTGTCTCTGAGGCGATCCGAGGTGCGCATAATGAGCGCTACTTGATCCCGGATTTGAGCAGTGTAAGGGCAAGTATTAAGGAGGTGGTTCATGTTTTCCTCTGCCTCTCCACAAAGTATACAAATGGAGGGTCCAATAAAACCCCTCTTCAAAAGATTGTCCCAGGTGAGAATGCTCGAGTGAGAGACCAACCAGAGGAAGAGAGTGATCTTCGGCCAGTGCTTAAGATTCCAGATTTTTCCCCATGCTTTCAGGGCTAGGGGTGGATCTGACTGCGCTTTAATCTGGTAGGCTTCCCGCGTGCTGAAGGAGCCCTGTGGCCTGTAACCCCACCGTAGAATATATTCACCTGCCCTTATGGGAATTTTCCATTTGGTCAGCTCTTCTTGCAATGGCGTCAGATCGACCTGTAAGTCGGGGTCAATGGTCTCCCGATCCAAATGCCAACAGTGCCAAGTGTCCTCAGTGGGATTGTTCTGCCAGTAGTCTGCTACTTTTGTCAGGCCCAGCCGGGTGGTTTGAGTGAAAATGTCATGGGCCCAGTCCTCATCGATCAGGGTTGGCCATTGTTACCAGGAATCCTGCCAGAATAAGGTCATTTCCCCATTCCCTACGTCCTAGAAGGCGTGCTGAGTGACCAGCTGTCTATTCTGCCTTGCCGCTGTCCAAATTAAAGAGCCCAGGTTATCCCCATTCCATCGAATGAGGTTTTTCTCTGCCATTCTGGGGGCATATTTCTTCCTCCAAATTCTAGCCCAAAGATCTGTTGGGTTTTTTAACCAGCGCCACCAGATTTTGGCACTGAGAACCTTGTTCATTATAGAGGGATCCCTCAGACCCAGTCCTCCTTGAGCTTTGGGCTTACAGAGTTTTTCCCAACTGACGAGTGCAATCTTCTTTTCTTTGTTGAGGCCTTGCCAGATGAAGTTCCTCTGTAAGCTTTTAATGGTGGTGAGGACAAACTTTGGGGCAGTCAGCACTGAAAAAGTATAAATCAGTAGGGCTTGAAGAACGGCTTTGAGCAGAATAAGATGGCTAGGCAGGTTTAAGGCTCTGAAAGTTCAAGAGGAGAGTCTTTTGGAGAAAGAAGACAACAAAAGTTCCCAGGAGGAATTCTGAAGGGCGTTGTCAATCAGGGGAATGCTGAGATATTTGGACGGAAGGGAGCTTCTTTTAAAACCCGAGATATCCGAGATGTGGCGCTGAACCTGAGGAGGCATGTTAAAGAAGAAGATTTGGGATTTATCTTTGTTGCATTCTAGACCTGAGGCATCAGAGAAGCTTTGGAGAATTTCCTGGAGAGAGTTGGATTCTCTTACAGTAGGGCTGCCCATTAAGAGAGTGTCATCCACAAACTGGCTATGCGAGATAGGGGGGCAGATGTCGTGCAGGGGTAACCCTGCCAGGCGGTTGTTTTCTATAGCAGCGTGGATGGATCGGCTGAGTCCTTCGGCCATGATAATGAAGAGGAAGGGAGACAGGGGATCGCCCTGTCTAATCCCTCTGGAGGGGGAGAAGGGCCTCGAAGACACACCATTGACAAGGAGAGAAAAGAAGGCCGAGGAGGTAAGGTTTAAAATCCAGGCTACCCAATCTTGATTGAAACCAAAAGCTAGAAGCATTGCTCGCATAAACTCCCAGCTTAGCTTATCAAAGGATTTAGAGAGGTCAAGTTTGAGGAGCATACCAGGGGTTTTTGTTTTCTGCGGGAAGTGAATTACCTCATGAGCCAGAATGATGCTGTCCAAGATTTTTCTGCCCTCGACGTAGCCCGATTGCTCCGGGGAGATGATCGCTGGTAAAATCGGCTTGAGCCTTCGGGCTATTACTTTCGTAAGGAGCTTATAGATGACATTGCATAGAGCTATAGGCCTGTAATGTCTGGGTCGATGAGCTTGTCCCTCTTTGGGGATTAAGGTGATAAAAGTGGCGTTGAGAGCCTGGAGGACTTTTCCTGTGGCTCGAGAATCCTCCAGAATTTCCCAAACCTCTATCCTGATCATCGGCCAACAGTAATGGAAGAAGTCACTGGTGAAGCCGTCAGGCCCAGGAGCCTTGCCCTTGGGGGTGTCCTGGAGCGCTTGGTCTACCTCTTCGATGGTGAAGGGTCTGATAAGAGCTACATTTTGCTCCTGGGTTACAAGGGTAGGCACATGCCTTGTAATCTTATGGATAGCTTCATGTCTGTCTGGGATGGGTTCAGTGAGAAGATCTTGAAAATGATCAATCAAGTTTGATTCCAGATCAGCATGGGATTGGAGGGTTTCCCCTTCATCCAAGACGAGGTGCGTGATCCTGTTAGAGTGCATTCTCTGGATAGCAGTTCGGTGGAAGAATTTGGTGTTGCGTTCCCCTTCCTTGAGCCATTGAATACGTGACTTCTGTTTCCACGGTATCTCTTCTTGTCTCTTCCTGTCTTCGAGTTGTTGGTGCACTCTGAGTTCCTGGGCTTTGAGCTCTTCTGTTAGCCCTTGTTCTCTGATCTGGCACTGTATCTCGTTCACTTTCTCTGATAGTTGTTTCTGGGAGTCGAAAATGCTGCCAAAAGTGTGCTTGTTCTAGAGTTTAAGCGTGTGCTTAAGATTCTTCAGCTTTTGCTGGAACCTGTACATTTTGGATCCGTAAGGGATCTCTGCCTTTCTCCACTAGTCTTGGATATTTGCTTGGAAATCCAAGTGATCAAGCTAGAACTGTTCAAATCTAAAGGGTTTCTTTCCCGGAGTGGCAAGGACCTCCACCCAAAGTTGTATGGGCCGGTGATCCGATCCCGGGAGATTCAATATAGTGGATTCCATTGCCGACCATCCATCATAAGGGGTTTCGATTAGAGGAAGCGATCTAATTTACAAGCTATTTGATGCATTCCCATTCATCTGTTGGACCAAGTGTGAGTGTCGTTGCTAGTCTCCAGGTCAATCAGCTGCAGATCATCTATTAGTTGGTTGAAGTCGGAGGAGTCCTGATCCAGCCGTCTTGATCCTCATTTCTTCTCCTTCAGGTTGCGGATGATGTTAAAGTCACCTCCAACAATCCATCTGTTGTGTTGTGTGAGGCTGGCCAAGTAACTCAGGCTCCGTAGGAAAGCCTATTTTTCCCTTGGAGTAGATGGTCCGTAAACATTGGTTATATGCCCAGGCTTGTTTGATCCAATGAGCCTATACTCTGCAGTGATAGCCCATCTAGTAGCGTGAAGATTCTCCATTAGTACAACATTGGTATTCCAGAGGATGGCTAAACCTCCAGCCATTCTTATGGCATCAATCGAGACTGCCCCCCCCTGCCTCCAGCAATAGGGAAGTAGCCGATCAATATCTTCTGAGGTACTTTTTGTTTCCTGCAATAATACAACATCTGGCGTTTCTGCTATAATCAGTTCTCATAGCATTTTTTGCTTGCTACGTCCATTAAGGCCTCTGATATTCCAAGATATGATCTTCATAGCGACGGTGGGGGGGGGAGAGGAGGGAAACTATCCGAGATCAGATGAATCTGCTCTGAGTTTACCATGAAACTTCCTATTTCCTGTATGAGCTTGTTTGTGGATTTCCTACCCCATTTATTTTCGTCTTTTTGAGCTTTGCTTGGAATTTTCGTCTGACTACCCTGGATGCCTAGGGCTTTGTTAGCTCGGGCTGAGGATCCTGCGGATGAATTGAGAAATATTTTGTGCACTTTCCTCAGTTGATCCCTGGGTATGGTATAAAGTTTTTGATGCCTATAAGCGTGCTTAAGGTGGTCCAGGTCCACCCCAACTAGGTCCTGCTCCTCTAGCTTCATTTCCTCATCCCCATCTTCAATCTCCTGCATTTCTGGCGGATCCCGCGCGAAGCCCGTGGGTGGAAGGTCAGATTCCTTGTTTTTTGAAGGCTGTTCAGCACCTTGGGTTATGGACTAGGGTCCATTGTTCGAGAGTGGTGCATTCAGGGTTACTGGGGTAGTAGGATTTTCTGGCTGATTTTGTAGAATGGCAAACTTATTGCTTGTGGATGGATCATTACTTACCTGGGCCGGTTGCTTTCTTCCCCCCTGTCGTCTTCTCCCTATTGGTTGCACAAATCCATCCTTGTCTTTGCCGCCTTCTAGGTTCTCTTCCTTGTGAGGCATATTGAGAGGGCATTCTCGGAAGAGGTGCCCATGTTCATGACATCTCCGACACCGGAAGGGAATATGCTCATAATCGATGGTTAGAGACCAATCTTCGTCCTGATACTCCAGCGTGATTGATCCCAGGAGTGGCTTAGCTATGTTCAGATATACACAGATTCATGCATATGATGTGTATCGCCGCTTCTTGGTAGCTTCTAAAGACTTAACATATATACCAATGGTATTCCCTATGCCCGCTAGGACCTCTTCCAGCCAGAATTCCTGGGGGAGCGAGTACAGTCTGATCCAAACCAGTGCATGGGCAAAGTCTTCCTTTTCCGGGCTGAACTTCTCTGTCCAGAATCTCAAGAAGAGTCCAGCCGAGTTGTAGAAGTAAGGCCCTCCGTCAAAGATGTGGTTTCTATCCTCCATATTGTGGAAAATGACTGTAAAGAATCCCTTCGAGCCCAGTTGCAGGTCATAGTGGCCTTTCAGCCTCCACTAGTGTTGTATCCATTTGACCAGATCATGCTCCGAGGGCCAAAGCCCTAAGAACTTCCCCACCAGGGCATTATCTCGCATGTATTGTTTCTGCTCCTCTATGCGGGGAGAGCTTATGACATATTTTGGAGCCTGTGGCACCTGAGGAATGCATTTACCTGGCGTCCAAGGGGATGAGGCACTTGCTGAGATCTTTTCCGTGGCTGGGTCGATGTCCATTTCCTGATCCTTGAAGGTCCCTTCTGCAAAAAGCTGCGCGCGGATGTCTGGAGGCGCTTCAAAGGTTGGTATTTTCGTTCCTGCAGCATGATTTTCATTGGCCACGACTTGTCTGTAGGAGACGTCGGGCGGCGCCCCCTCCCCGCGGTTCATAACCCCCTGCGGGGCTGTCATCTATTGCGCACAGTTCGCTCTGGCTAGGAAAGCTCAAACCCTAGTTGCAGAGTCGTCCATTTATTTTGAAAAGCTTTCATTACCTGATCGAACCCTCTGTGTTTTATATTTGCCCTACTTCTTGTTTTTAATTTCATTTATATCAACCACATCTTTCCCAGGATTAGGAGTAACAGATACCTTGCCCTTCAATTTATCCAACACATCCTCTAAAGATTTTTTAGGAACAAATTTGTGCCTCTAGTGTGTGCCTCTAGTTGATTTATGCAAATCAACAGGGGCTTCGGTAAATGACACAGGGTATTCTTGCAATTCGACATGAAGGTCTCACGGAGAGTGAGTCGATGGGCAAGGGTTGGTTGGCTCCTCAAAACATAGGGGTGAGTCACTTACTATTTCATGTGTGAGTGGAACAAAACCATTCCTATCCATGAAATTTTGCCAGTTATCTCTAGCCTTTGACAATTGGGAAATGAGAAAGATTTGAATCAAGCCATGATGAAAGAGACTGGACTATGCATTAGGGTTTTTCCTCTGGTAAAATCTAGCCATCTTTTGAAGGCTTTTAAGCAGGTAAAACATGTTTAAACTAAACCCTAATAAAACCATTAACAAACATATATGAAACAGGAAAACAAATCCATATCGTCCCTCGCAGGTAAGGAATTGCTTGATAATTAATAACAAACTGTGCCATCAAGGTTTGAACAGATTTATGGGTGTACCTTTGACATCATAGCGTTAATTCTTGGAAATCATTAACAAGTGCCAAGGAATACCTTCAATTTTGAGATTCTTGAACCAACGATCTC
>JASDQU010276244.1:0-14831 GCA_032191745.1 Picea mariana
ATCAATGAAAAGAGGATATGGTGGATAGAGCTTCTTTTGATACTTAGAGAGATAGGTGTTGAAACCATATAAAGTAGTTTGGTATGCAATCTCTTTCACTACCAACCTATTAGGCACATGGGTTGGAAAGATATAAGGAGGCCTAATCACTCCCTAAAACCTAATATATGTAGATCTCTCATCAATGTACACATATCATTTTTTCAACACTTTGTGGCCTCCTTAGACAATGTTTGACATGGCTTACAAAATATAAGCTCATATAATAGTGAAAAAAATTGATCAGAGATGTCAGCATAATTATGCATATACTTATGTTCCCAAAGGAATTTTCAATACACATGAACAAGAGGTTGACCATGTGTCCAATTCCAACCCATCGATATGACTGAATTAGAAACACATACTACATCCAAGAGGTAGGAAGACATGTAAAATTATGGAGGCATTGTGGATGAACTAGGCTTAGCCCTTTTTATGGATTCTCCTAGTGAATTGGATAGAATGGTTTCTTAGTTGAAAATAATCCCTTTGTCTGCAATTGAATGAATCAAATGTATCCAATCTACCTTTGGTTTTGCAAATGATTTTTCTATGTACAATCTAATGACCAATTGAGCAACATATGTGTACATGGTTATGAAATTGGTATCATGATACATTTTGATATCTCTAGCTTTAAATTTTTTCCCTCCCTCATACCAATTGGCTAGGATATCATAGAATTTATGCATGCGAGTGAATTCTCACACCCATTCATTGGTAAAAAAAAACTTTTCAACCTTTGTGAATTTATATTATGCCTCCATATCAGTAAGTAATATGGGCACTACACATTTTCCTTGTTCATAATATATATGATTTTTATCAATAACAACATGTTCAGTAATCCATCTTATCATCTATGTGCATGGAACTACCCATAGCCTAGCAACAACATTATGAATACAAGATCTTCATAAATTCTTTACTCCATAAATTTCATATTGTTGTCTTTCAGTTGGATCATAGGTATTAGGCAGTCCTATCCTATACTTGATTAGCAAGAACAATTCTTTGTATTAGTGAGAAATGTCAATCCCAATTTGATGTGAAGTATTTGTATATATTGGGCTTTTAAAATCTTTCCACACTGCTTCCATGGTTGGAATGTTATCCTTGCTCCGTTTCTTTTTCACTTGTTTCTTTTTATTTCCTTGTGTATCAAGCACCATGTATATAAGTTTGCATTTAACCCATTTGAAACAACATAACGCATTAGAACTTATTAGTAAAAATATTGAAATAACCTTGAGAAAAAAAATAAACTATCATACCATTTTGAATTAAGATTAGATTGGTTATATAAGATAAGATAAGGTTCTTCCTATTTAAGAAACATTGCTTCAAATCTTGAATGGTCTCATAATTTCTTTCAAAATCGACTACTTGTTCAAAACTAAGTTGTCTCAAAACAACAAAGGATTATATATTGTGAACAAGTAATAACTTAATCTATGAGTCAGATAACAATTGTCACATACTAGATGAATTCACATCTTGGTTGAAAAGGGATGGACATACATTCCTTTCAGAGTTTAGTTGATCCTTTTTTCACAATAAAATTGAAAGGCTCATTGATATGTCTTCTTTGTAGGCCTAGGATCATCAACATTTAATAGTTATAGAAATACAATTGAGATGAGGATTGCTATAATTGACGGATTGCTTCATTGTACCAAGTGACGCATACCATCCGTTGGGAAGTACTCCAAATTTCAATTTGACGTGTCATGGAGGTATCCATGTTATGAGTGTTTGAGAAATAGTATTACATCCACCTTTTATAATGTTTTCCTCAATCTATCATCTTGCATGCCTAGTGGAAATTTTGGTTGCCACCTTTTCGAAAGAATATTTTTCTTTACGTTAAAAAGGTCTTTATGTGAATAAATGCTATTGGAAAAAGGACTAACGTTGAGTGATATATATATATTTTTTGGGTTGATGAAGGGAACCAACAATATCAAATTGTTGATCATAGTTTCCAAGTTTCCAATTTAGTGTTTAGTTTTCGTCAAAGTGAATATCAATGAGGAGATTAATTGGACTCGGATACCAATTGCCAACTACCACCAATGATTTGATATTTTTGATGACCTAGCACAAATTAGTCATGTATCACTAATTTTATTTTATATCCTATTTAATAACACAAAATAGTCACATATAGCTAATTACATTGAAGTTTTATTTTAATGGGGTGGAAGTCTTTGGTGTTTATTCACTCAAGATCGATCAATATTTACAATTGGTTTTGAAAAACACACTTACCAACTATTCTCCTCCACGTGTCCTCCACTTTTTTCTTGGTCACTTGTATATCTTTCAACTTCAACTCTTCACTAATGATCCATTCAGTATATCATTGATCCATTTGATGTTATAAAATATTATGTTTATTCAAATTTTGTAACCTCACAATGCAATTTATGAACGATGTTATAGGATAATTTTTTGGTGTGAAGTTTTCAAGTTTTTAGATTTTTATCTATTTTTCATATTATTATTATTTGATTGAAAAAATCAATAACTAGTTGAAAACATGTTTTTGTAATATGTGGTTTTGTTATCTAAATGTTATCACTATAATTTTAGACATGCCAATGCGACATATAAGATTATTCAAAAGTTTCGAATCGATGATTTCACATAACAAAATACCTTAACAGTATAGTCCATCACCAACTACTCTATACCCTGATAATCAATTATATATGATATATTAAAATATTTAATTTAAAATTATTTAATTTCAATTCCTATTAAAAATTGTATCTCCAGATTCTTAACATTTCTTTGCAATGGTGCATACTTTTACATATGAATGTATTCTACAATAGTCTTGAATTTGGGATTTTAGAGAATGGAATTGTCACTAACATTTTTTTTGAAATTATCATAGGGACTCACTTGTTGTAGTCGTTCTCTCTACTCATGAATAAATAGTTATAATGATCACGGAGAAAATATAATACGTAGAATAGATAGTTATAATGATCATGGAGAAAATATAATATGTAGAATAGATAGTTATAATGATCATGGAGAAAATATAATATATGTATGTTCAATCAACCACAAAATAATTATTTTGGCTTTTATTGTTTTAATCATTGCTTTATATACTTATCTCTAATGTTCCCAAATGATGGAATTGAATTGGGATACTTGATGTTAAAGAAAATCATCACCATCATGATGTCTTTATTTTAAATGATGGAATTGAATTAGGATACTTGATGTCAAAGAAAATCATCACCATCATGATGTTTTTATTTTGAATATTGTTATGGCCAACCAAAAAAGGGGTTCTATGGATCTTCTTTGGGGTTTTTATTGTGTTGATGAGGTCTTTTTGAAGAGTAGAGATGTGAATTCTAACCTTTCATATTTAAGTATTTTTATTTTTTTTATTTGGGAATTTTTATTTGAGTATATTTTTTATGTGGGCATTGTTATTGATTCATTGTCAAATATAAGTGGATATTATGAATTAATTCAAGAAAAACATTGAAAACAACAAAAACATATTCATCAAAAAATAATGGTGAATCAATCAATCTCTTGATCTAGATCAAGCACATCTTCATGTTAAAGAATAAAGAAAAAAATATAATATGTAGTGAGACACAAGAATATGGTGGAAAAGGAACAATCCACCACTTATATATTTATACTAAGGATACAAACATATAGTACATGGATGTAACCACCTCTTGAACTAGATTTTCTCTGACATCGACATCTCATAAAAGGATAAGGATAAGAACACCTCATCAATGGATACAGGTAAGAAGAGGAAAAATAGAATCTAATACACAATAGAAAAACATTATCCTATGATGTGAAACACATAAAGATGAGATATATGACTTTATGATTATATAGAGAGTGATAGGCTAACACTTCTCAAATTAGTTGCAACATCAAAGTAGATTCAAGATTTATCTCCACTATTCTCACCACATATTCCACCTCCTTTTTGAATGCCACTCCTCAATCACACCAACAAATTAATGAGTGGGTATAAGGTCGATTATTCATTTGTGATCTATTTTCTGTACTATTTATGGGTTTTAGATCTCGCAAGTCTTGTAGTCTCTCTGCAAATTTGACTCTTTGAACCTTCAACAAGATTCTCTCTGCAACACAAGCAACACCACGACCAAATATCCAATTGTTGAAATATGTCTTGGTACAATTATTCCGTTGCTTTGTTAATTATGACCTTATGAGATTCTTAACAAGAATTTCATCAATGAACCCTTGATCACTATATGATATATACCAAATATAGTTCAATTTCATATAAAGCTCCGACTCTTTATTCAAATATTAGATAGATGGAGTATTCACAAGTAATTCTCTTATTCATGTCAATATTGATGACCACCCAACTATCCCACTAACTTAGAACGGTTCCACATCTTGGAAGTTTTACTATAGTTTTTCAAGTCCCAAATTTTTAGCACATCTTTTGAGCATTTCCCTTATTTTTTTGGTAGTTGACATAGGCCATGCTATATTTGGTTAATTTTCCTACCACATGCATATATCATGGATTATTCTTTGTAAAATCCAAGAAACAGGTTAAACAAATTTTATATGCAAAATATGCAACCTTGGGAAGTTGATGTATCAACTAGCCTCCTTAGGGCCTACATTCCTTTTTCCATGTCACTTCTTAAGGTTAAGGTTTTGAATATTTAGGATTTTTCCAAGTTAGGGATTCATAATTTATGTTAAAAAGATAGTCTTGTCCTCTTGTAATGTCTTCTTATGAATGAGCATAGCTAAAACATCTCTCCTTAGAGATAATCTTCCACCATTCTAGCTAGTTTGTATTTGTTTCCATTTTAGAGTATTTTTGTATTTCATTCATTAATAGAATTTGGGTTTCATTGTATTATTGTGCTCTTTACAATATCTCTATGTGTTTCCATTTATATTCCTACCTTCATTTTGTTCTCTAAATCTAGATCAATGGTATCACAATAGTTTGCTCTTTGTTTTTTCTCCATAAGAACCTAACATGCCCCCAATGAGCTTAGGGTATAGGGAGTTGGGTCTTGAACTAACTAAGATTGGGGAAGACCACTTTACTTGGACCAAGTGGGTATGAAGTGACTTCCCATAGTGGACGAAAAGAGAGATGATACATAAATAGATCTTATTAAGTTGTTTTTCAAGGAAGCCTTTGCATGACATAGGAACGAGATGATGAATAATTACACTCAAATCCTTCGAAGATTGCCAACAGTAGCAGAGACACCTTAAATAAGAATCCATTTTTGAGGTTAGACACCCTTCACAATATGCTTTAATTTTTACATTCCTTTTTTCAAGGGTAGATAGACATAGATGCTTTTGAGAAATGATTAAATATGTTAGAGGGTTATTAATCTATTCAAAAAAATTTCGATGGTGAAAATATCATGCTTTCAGTCCTTAAGTCCCTTTTGTAAGGTAACATATCTATTATGTAGAATAGAAACATAATTGCTATGAAAAAAAACAGCAAAAAGAGAAAAATATAGACAACAATAACACCATAAATGATACCTTTTTATAGAAAGCCAAGTTCACTTGCCTCTTCAAGGGGGAAGCCTCCAAAAAAGAAAATCTCAATTACAAAATAATTATCAAGACAAAAATTTTCCATGCTTATACTCTTATTTATACTATTTCAATCTTCTAGAGGATATTCTAGGGGAATATATTTCTAGAAGCGAAACCTTCTATTAAGTCTTCTTATATTAGACATGTTCACATTATTACATGGGCCTTATTTACTAATGCGATCCTTTATTACATAGAAAACATATTATTCTATATACTTGAGGGGTTAGGGAGTTTAGGACCCTAACATGCCCCCCCCCCTTGAAAAAAATTCTTGTCCTCGAAGCTTGAGATGAGGAAATTGTTGCAGAATGGTAGTCGGTTCCCATGTTGCATCCTTTGGTGGTGTATCCTTCCATTGAACTAAAAATTCCTTGATAGTACATTGATATATATGACACTCACGATAGTCCAATACTTCTTGGGTTGCAACCAAATAGAGCCTTCTTCATCCAATTCAAGGAGACTAGTTTGAGTCTGGAACTTGGTTCCATTCACATTCTTCAAGCAAGAAACATGAAATATAGGATGGATATTAGAGTGACTAGGGAGAGATAAATTGTAGGCCACATGACCTACACACTTGAGAATGGTATAAGGGCAATAAAACTTGGAGGGAGAGCAAGTTTTTGACAATGATCTGCTATGAGTGATGTTTTCTTATAAGGTTGCATACAAAAAAATACCCGATCTCCTTCAACGAATTGACATTTTGAACGTCCATGATCAACTTGTTGCTTCATGTGATTCTGATCCATGAATAAATTATCTTTGAGGGTACAGAGAATGACAACTTCGGTTGTAAGAGTGTTGTCAACTTCATGGACCTTGGAGAGTCTGTGTAGGTAGGAAAAGATAGAAGGTGGATTTTGACCATAGAATTATTCTAATGGTGACATGCGAGTGGAAGAATGGTAAGAGGTGTTGTACCACCATTCAATGAGTGGTAACAACTGATATTATTGAATTTTTCTATCATATGCGAAACACCACAAATATGTTTCCAAGCACTTGTTGACATCTTCAGTTTGACCATTAGTCTAGGGATGATAGGTTGAGATGAGATGCAATTGGGTGCCCTGTAGCTTGAAAAATTATTACCAAAAGTTGTTGGTGAAATTTGGATCATGGTCGAAGACAATAGAATGGGGAATTCCATGAAGTTTGAAGATATTATCCATGAAAATTTAAGCCATTATGGATGTTGTGAACGGGTGTTGGAGGGCATAAAAATGAGAATATTTGGAAAGGTGATCTACTACAACCATGATGATGGATTTGTTTCACTAATTGGGTAATATAACAATGAAATCCATAGAAATATTCTTCCAGATAGCAGGTGGAATAGGTAGAGGTTGGAGCATGCCCAAAATTTTAACTATTTCTCCCTTATTGTGTTGACAAGTATCACATTTAGCCACAAAAGTGTGGATGTCATATTTCATTCCTTCCCAGAAAAATAACGTTTGATGATCCTTTCATAGGTTTTGTGAAAACCTAAATTCCTGATGTTGGTGAAGCATGAATCTTTGATATCATAGTGGATTTAAGGTGAGACTATGGCCTTAAATATAAGTGATATTTGTAGTGAAGCACCTCATTGTTCCAATAGTATCCTAAATATTCATGAGGATCTTGTTGCAATTGTTGGATGAGGCCAAAAAATTTGGGTTCATGGAACCATTCATGGAAAACAACCTTTAACCAATCAGATACAAAGAAGGAGACTGAGAAGAGGGACCCTTCTTCTTCATATTTCCTTGAAAGGGCATTAGGAACCACATTTTCTTTTCCTTTCTTGTAAATGATCTCATAATCATAACCAAACATTTTGGTCAACCACTTATGTTTCTCCGGGGATGAAATTTGTCATTCCAAGAAATATTTAAGGCTATGATGATCCATTTTAATTTGGAAGAATTGCCCAATCAAGTAAGGATTCTAGAGATCCATCACATGTAGAATATACAACATTTCCTTTTCATAGGTGGATTTTACCAAGTGTCACTTAGATAGTTGTTTTGTAGTGAAATCCAAATTTCTGCCATTTTGCATGAGAACTACCCCAATTCCTTTCCTAGAAGCATCCCATTCCAAAACAAAAGTATTAGTGAAGTCAAGAAATGCCAGCATATGATTCATGCACATTGTCTCTTTTAAGTATTGGAAGGATTGATCAGCTGCGAGAGTCCAATTGAAACCATTCTTTTTAAGAAGAGCGACGAGGGGAGATGCAATTTTTCCATAATTCTGAAAAAATTTGCGATAACATCCCATTAAACCCAAGAAATACATATAATTTTAAGATTTTTAGGGCAAGGGAAATCCTTCATAGCTTCAATTTTCTTAGGATCCATACATACACCATCCTTTCCAACAATATGGCCCAGGTGCTCTTCTTCATAATATCGAAAAACACATTTAGACTGTTTGAGAAAGAGTTTGCGCTGAGAAATTAAGTGTAATACTTGATCCATAGAGGAAATATGGGAATGCCAAGTTTTACTATAGAAGAGGATATCATCAAATAAAACTAAGACACAATGATGGAGAAAAGGACGAAATAAATGATTCATGAGACTTTGAAAAGTGGAATGCCCATTGCACAGGATGAAGGGAATGACCAAGAAATCATAATGGCCCTCATGAGTTTGAAAAGTAGATTTTGGAATATCGACCTCTTTCATATGTATATGGTGTTAACCAAAACATAGATCGAGTTTGGTAAAGTACCGAGCACCACTCAATTCATACAAAAGGTCATCAATGACAAAAATGGGGAATTTATCTTTTATGGTGATTTTGTTGAGGGCATGAAAATTTGGACACATGCACCAGGTGGCTTATTTCTTGAGTACCATAACTACATGATAATATTAATGGATGGTACTAGGAAACATAACACCTTTCACTAGCGATTCTTGAACAATTTTCATAATTTCATTTTTCTAGGAAAAGGGATGACAATAACGGAAAACAGTGGGAGGTAGATTGCTAGGAAGAAGGGGAATGGAATGATCATGTGCACCACAAGAATGGGGAAGTTCTTATGGATTGTTAAAAACATATTGGTTCTTTGGATAGTAGAGATTGAAGTTCAGGATGAACAATAGGTGAAGGGGTATCTATTGCTTGAATGGAGTCGAGTTCGGAAATAATTTTGGAATGACCTTTTTTTAGTATCTTTTCTATTTGGTGGGAACTAATGATATCAGGGGAGCCTACCATGATGCCTTGGAACTGATATTGTTATCCATATTGTTGGAATTTAATGGTTAATTCCTTAAAATCCATGGTGATGGGGCCTAATGTTGGTAGTCATTCAACGTTGATCATAATGTCACAACCACCCATGTCAATAGTAAACATATGAGATTTATGGTGGTACTGACCATTTGAAAGAATGCATTTTCACAACACCCCCCAAATTTCATGGAACCTCCATTTGCAATCATGATTTGAAAATTGTTGACTTCACAAATATAGCACATGGTCTCTTGAGCAATGTAACAATGAATAAAATTTTGGTTGTTTCCACTGTCAACTAGGATAATGACTTTCCTATGCTTAATCTAGCCAATTAGCTTGAGGGTTTGGGGAGCATAAATATTAGTGATGGAATTCAAAAAGATAAGCAATTAAAATTCTAGTGGATCAAAGGGAAGGGTATGATCATCTTCTTGGGGTATCTCTTCAGCATGGGAAACATCAACATCGTCATATGAACATCCTCATAAATTTCCATAAAATGATTTTTTCCTTACCCTTGTGCCCCGAAAATAATTTTTCATCACAATTGTAGAAAATACTCTTGAGTTGGTGCTCAACCATTTCTTCTCGGGTTAATTTATGGATATTGAGAGGAGTGGAAGGATGGGTTGGATGTGTGGGTTGAGGGTGAAGAACAAAGGAAGTTTTTTTTTTTTTTTTGGGAAGAGACTACATGTTATGCTTCCTTGGTGTCTTGAGTAGCTTCCAACCAAATCTAAGGGCGAGCCATTAGGACTTGGGATCAGATATAATCCTTTATGCCACTAATAAATCATTCATGGAAGAAGATGTCAGACATGTCATCCATTCTAAAAGCCAATTTCTCAAAAGAGACAATATATTCTTCCACTGTGCAATACTATTTCAACTTGCTCAAAATTCCCAAATGATGTGTGTCGGTTTCAAAGCATTCATAAATATTTGCAAAAAACTAGGTCCAAGAAACATACCCTCTACGTGAATTTTATGCCATTGCCACTAGTTCCAGCATTCAGGATCCAAATAAAGGACACCGATATGAAGTTTGGCCAAATCATTAGTAATGCCATGCAAGGAGAAATAATGTTCCATTTGATTGACCCCACCCATGGGATCCGAACTATCAAATTTATTCATGTCCACTTTGGGAAGATGAAGTTCATGATGAGGAGGGTTGGAATGAAAGGGAATGGAATGGGAGGAATCAATGCCTTTTGGGTGATAAGGATGTTTAGAGGAGGTAGGGACCCAAGATTGACTCATCCAGTTATGTATCTAGTTATCAAAGGATTGAAGCTTTCTTTTGACGTGTTCAGATATTACTTCCATTCTGGAATCAATCGTGGAATTGAGGGTAGTAATATTGGCATTGAGTTGTTTAATTTTAGTTTGTTTCTTGGTTATGTCGATGGGCATGGAATTGATGCAGTTTTCAAGTTCTTCATTGCAAGTTTGGGCCATGGTGGAAGGAAAAAATAAGAATTGAGTTGGCGAGTCCCCATAGAAAGGGGTTACAAATGAGGGGGGTCAATGCAAAGAGAGGAATCCAATGGGATAGATCCCAAATAATGGTGTCAGAGAGGGTGGCTAGGTCCACAGAAAAAAAAGGAGTAGAATTGATATATACCACTGCGATCAGGGAGAAGAGAGCAATTCAATGGGATAGGTCCCAAACAAGGGTGTTGAAGGTGTTAGAAATAAAGAGATGTGATCATTTTTTTATAGACAATATAGCAATATTTTTACCCAACCATAGGCATAAAGGCCACCCCCAAACACCTTAACCTTGACAGACAAAATAGTTTCGGAAGTAGACCAATAACCAACCAAGGTAGCACACCTTTCTCCAAGGATAGTACACCAAGTGAGAATAACCAAATACCAAGAAGAAATTCCAAACCATAACCAATAGAAAGTCCAACCAAAATCCAAAATATCAGTTTCAGCAGCTGAAGTTGCACTCCCTCTCCAAACTTGCACACCACTAGTCTTATGCAGTTGCGAGAGTGAGAGTGACAAATGAGCTCTAGCGCCCTCTATTTACATTGCTATATCTCACTTGACTAGGCTGACTTCTCTTTATGGAGGCTAATAACTCAATATTAAATATTCTCTTGAGTCGAATTGTCTTCTAGGGTTATTATCCAACGTTGTAGGGTTTATCTTGCTTCCCAGAATATTCTAGTCTTGTCAAAGGTTACACGTGGAGGTTAATACCTACCACAATTACCATAATATCAACACTCCCTCCTAGCTAGGGAGGTATTAAAGGCAATGGTCTTGAGAACAAACAAACTATTCAACCAACAACATCATCATAGCCACACAGGCTATCTATAAATCAACTCACGAGCAACATCATCACTATCAGTATCATCTGATAGAATCAACAGCATCATCTCTTGAAGCCATACTCCATTTGATTAAACGAGCATGATGTTGAATAAGTTACTCACTCCATAGAGTGATACAAGAACCATTCTTCTAATCCAGACATATGTTCTAGAAGAATAATTGTTCCAACAGATGCTGGAAGCCACACCATGTGCTACAAGTACTATTCTTCTAATCTAGACATATGGCCTAGAATATTGACTGTCCTGGACCATATTCCCTCTGAACACTACTATGAAATTAGGGAAAATGTCTATCCTGTACCAATATCTCCACTCTAGTTACTACTGTGAACTCGGGGAGACTGAGCATTCTTCTAATCCAAACATATGTCCTAGAAGAATAGTTGTCCATGGTACATCAATAATTTGTCAACCTGGACAAAACTGTGTCTATCCATAGTAGTACACAGCTACTATCTAGTAGTACAAAACCACACCTAGTAGCACACGACTACTAACCAATGAAGCATAGTCACAACCAATGGAACACATCCACCTACTAGCATACAACTAATGTTGTGGAGACATACAGTCTCCACAACAATCATATCATGTGATATCAACCTGCATAACAATATCATGATACAAACCGATTCATATGGGCCATTCTTCCACTCACATTTGTGAGATATGGAAGAGCATCTACCCTCATAAAGTAAAACATCAACCATTGAATATCTGGACTACTCTTCCCAAGCATAGAAGAATAACTATCCCTGATTTCTAAGCATTGACCATTCACCTAACTAGGTCATTCCTCCGGTACTAATCATAGTGCAACTTGGAGAGAATGAGTTTTCCCTAGGGAATGTCTATCCCTGATTGTTGAATCTGGACCATTCACCTAACTAGGCCATTCCTCCAAAACTAATCATAGTGCAACCTAGATAGAATGCGTCTTCCCTAGGGAATGATTGTCCGGATGATTTCATATGGAAATGACTGTCCTGCACCAACCTCCAAAATGTACCATTCTTTGAAACTTATCATAACTGTGAACTTTGAAAGAATGAATGCCTGATGAGGAGGATCATTCTACTTGACCACTACTCATAGTGACTGCCAAGAAGAATGACTATCCTAGAGCATTCCCCCACACTAGCCACAAGGGGAATAATTATCTATGGTACAACAACAATCTATTGGACCATTTTAATTACGAAAATGATTGTCCGATCTAGACCATTTTCCGAACTAGAAAATGATTGTCTGTCAGAAATCTTGAATCACTTTCCGAACTGGAAAGGAACTTCCCAACCTGGACCATTTTCCGAAATGGAAAATGACTGTCCATAAATCAATAACATATCAGTGCCCCCTCCCAACCTAGGAGTAATCACTTCCTTTTTCACTAAGGAATTCGTCTCCATGAGCCCCAAATTGTCCCTTAAGTACACAAACTTTTCATCTTGGACAATTAGTCTTTACCAAAATATACGCTATCTTCTCATCTGTGGAGATATACTAGAGAACCACTTCTCTCCTTTGGGATTTATCATGAAGAAAATAATATTTGATCTCAATGTGCTTCGACCTGTCATGGAACACCAGGTTCTCTAAAATCTTCACATGACTTTGATCATCACAATATATCACGGTCGAATCCAACACCTGATCAAACAATCTAGAAACCAACTTACAGATCCACAGTGCTTCCATACACACATCACAAGCTGTAATATACTCTTCTTCTATAGTGTTGAGTGCAACAAACTTCTGTTTCATGCTAACCCATGACATTGTGGCAAAGCTCAAACTACAACATATCCAAGTAACATTTATTTTGTCATCTACACTACTTTCCCAATCTAAATCGATAAATCCATGCAACCGTATATCATAACTTAAACATACCACAAAAAAAAATATTCAACCGATTTTTATCCAAATACATTAAAAAGACAATAAATTGTTAATACAGAGACGAGTCTACTGGATTAGAGTCTCTCAACTTTCATCATGGGAGTTTTCCATGGATTTGCAATCCATCATCCTAGACTTCTTGAAGAACCATTTCAATATACTTCCTCTTTCATAGGAAGTTTTTACCACCCTTATGTTGTACATGAGAGGATCTACACCAAGTTTGTTTGAATTCATACACAATCTTCTTCCATCTACATACAAGGGTCTCTTTTTGGTATACCTAAAAACCTGGAGGTTGCTCTACATACTCTTCTTCTTCAATTAATCTGTTGAGAAGAACAATATTTACATTCATCTGATGTAAACTCCAACCCATGGATACTGCAGGAGATATAATGGCTTAGGTAGAGGTATATCTAGTTACTAGAACAAGTTGTCATTGTAGTCTTCTCCCTCCTACTAAGAGAACCCTCTAGCCCCAAGTCTTTCCTTATATCTATCAATGATTAATTATTTTTCACAAATTTTCACATACATTGTTCTTCATCACAACTTCCTTCCATTCCTTCTCCTTGACTGCTTCTAGTGGGTTCAAATTGGTTCAATTGGTTGATTTTACTTTTCTTTCTTTCTTGGAATTGTCATGCTCTTCCTCATGTTTCTCTTCAATGTTGGAGTCCATGGAATATTCTATAGATTACATGACCTTCTTTCTTGAAGGCTCCAACTTTTTGCGATAGGAACATAAATGTAGATGGACAAACAAGGATATTCAAGGATTCTTTTCTAAGAAGACTTCTTTTACTGTCAAACTGAACACATGCTTGTTAGGAACCAAATATCAATATAGCATAGAAAAACCTCAGAAAAAGTACTCAATGCCTTGAAAAAGAGATAATTTCAGATAATAAGCCTCTTCGATGGGGCAACCTCCTTTTACCCCACTTAAATGTTCAAGTACAAGATGATTCCAAATGAAAATTTCTCATTGGTATATATAGGAGACTTGGAGGTATAATTACAACTAATGGAATAAATCCGACATAAATAAAATAACATTACTAATGTAATATGCCCCAATTAAGGGGCAATGAGCCAATATTAGGGCTTAACATGCACCTCCCCTTGAGACAAGTGTTGTCCGCAATGATTGAGTAACTCTGGATGCTTCTGTATAAAATACTCATCTTCCCAAGTGGAATCGTCAGCCGGTAGTTTCCTCCATTTAATGAGATACTCTGAAATGAATCTATTCCTCAGCTGGCGAATTTTTGTGTCAGTGATGGCTTCAGTCTCCAATATTATTTTTCCTTCCTTGTCAAGTTCTGGCAATATAGTTTGAACTAGGATCTTGTAGCCTAGAACCTTGTTTAAGCATGAAACATGGAAAATTGGGTGTACTCATGAAGATGCAGGCCACTCCAATTTGTATGCCATAATACCAATGTTTTGCAACACCTTATAAGGGCCATAGTACTTTGGTGATAGTTTATTATCCTTCTTGTCTTGCTTGAGGGACATCTATTTGTATGGTTGTAGTCTTAAAAACACCCAATCCCCTACTTCAAAACTTCTTTCACTATGATGTTGATCTGCTTGTTGTTTCATGTGATTTTGCACCATGGTCAGGTTGTCCTTTAAGATTTGGAGAACTTGTTG
>JASDQU010276245.1:2520-14990 GCA_032191745.1 Picea mariana
TGTGATGGGCGACGTTTTATTAGAGAAAATGTTTTTTTTTAAATTCTTATCACATTGTTCATCCTAAGGCCATCTAGGTTCATTCATTTATCAAAACAACGTGACGTTCTCTTCAAGACGCACTAGGTGCTTCAAGGGTGCCACTCACCTCATCTGTTCCCTTGCGCGACATGTCGTTCAGGATGAACTATGTGCTCCAAGGGTGCCACTTGCCTCATTCCCTTTTTCTTGTGTGACGTGCCCTTTAGAATGCACTACATGCTCCAAGGGTGCCACTTGCCTCTTGACTGACTTGGTAGACATCAAAAACCCCTAGAGTCAATACTCCACCAGGTGAACTTGTGGGAGACTAAGGGCCTCTAAGGAATAAGGCCCTTGCCTTATTGCGCACCCCTTAGAATCACCGTGAGTGAGTTTCGCAGTCTTCCCTCACGGCATCGTGGGTCCTCTCGAGATAGGTAAACGTTAACCTACAGTTCGAGCCACGACAAAAGTGCTAGTAGGCTGTGGCAGGGCTGTTTTCCACACCTCTCCCTCAACATCTATGGTATTCGTGCGTGACCACTTTACTCCACATGTGAGTCTAGTCGACAAACTATCGTTAGCCTGCATCATCAACAAATCGTGTCATAATATATCCATATCATATCAACTAATCAGATGCACTAATATCATAGTAATACAATCAAACCCCAATGGTACACTCCCTGACTTGATCCAGAGTCCAAGGGGTTCCATCAATGCCTCTGCATTCTCGAGGTCCAAAATCCTGCACACTCAGTAAAACCAAGTCAATAGCACCTGTCTATGTCAATGCAGTAAAACGAAAATTCATCAATCCATAATGCCTCATAATCAAAATAAATGTTTTAATAACATAAAATACGGATCACTTGCGAGCAAGTGTCCTCAAAGAATAAGTTTTCTGAGTGACCAAAAGAGGGATGTTACATTATGGAATTTATTTGATTTTAACTTTGATTATAAAGTTTCTATGTTGCCAATTAAACATTTCTTTTAAAATTTATAATACTTTTATWRTGAATGTAATGAGTGGCTTGCCAATKAARCATTTCTCTWAAAATTTATAATATTTTTATAGTGAATGTAATGAGTGGCTTCGRTAGTCCCTTATTAAATTGTATAAGCTTGATTCATTTTTCTTAAAACATGAGAAAAACATTATAAATTCAAAATAGTTTATATAAAACATGTGGTCTTTCTTAAATTAGATATGGTTCACAATTAATTAACACTATTGTTTACTTTGGATTAAGAATTAAAAAACCATCAGTGTCACCCAAGGAGAACGATTTTATATCAAAATATATTTATATTTTAAAAACAATATCAATACCCTCATATTAGGTGCCACCTAGTGACTGCATGTCACATGGTGCACTGGCAGCAAGGGAATTTAAAGCCCTGCACCCTCCTTAATTCGTTTGGCATGCCTTGCATTTACTCTGAGCAAAGCATAGAGCGTTGGGACAATCCATCATCTCTAATGGCGCTTCAAATTTGGTTTATGGGTATTGGTATGATACCTCCTTGTTGCAACACTTTGGCATTCATGGCCTCAATTTTGCATCACCTCACTCATCATCACACAAGGATTTCCCCGTTGTTTCCCTTATCTCTGTTTTTCATCCTCGGTCCCTCATTCTCCCCTGGATGTCAATATTTGCACCTCCTAGGCCTCTAATTTTTTCATTCCATCCTCCCAAGCATTTTCAGCCTCTCCACTGTGCATTCATCTCCACACATGCTTGGTTTCGTTATGCCCCTTGAGAGAGGCAAGCCCAAGCATGGGTCGACATACTACAATCAAGTAGGCAGGCCACACAGGAACTGCGACTCTCTCTCCCTTTCCAGGAAGTATCCCAACCTATTTTCCCCATTCTGATTAGAACTAGAACATGGAAGCCTAGGAAGAACCTCACTCGCCTATCCGAGCGCCAAATTATGGAGGATGCATAGTGGAGGAGGAGATTCCTCCCCATTTGGCGAAAATTCCTCATCATTTGTAGGATGCTAGTGGTGAACAAACGACACAAACATCTATCAAGGAGCTAGTCATGACAAGATGTCCAATAGAGGAGGAACTTCCTCCTCTACTACTGGATTGTTGCAATAATTCCTCCGACCCCAATCCGGCAGACCCAAAGATTGAATGTGGCAAATTCTGGAATGAGAAGGAAATGCACGACTCACCCAAAGCGACAATGCAACAATCCCTGGATAACCACGCCTCACCCATATCGTGTAGGCTCAGAGAGGAACACTTGGCCCTCATTTTTGAGATGAGGAGAGACTTGGCTGAGCAAATGCATAACCAAAGCCTTCTCACCAAGTGCATGGATGTTCTATTGTATTCCTTATTAGGCGAGGCCACAAAGAGCTATTGCTCAACATGTTGCCAACCTTATGCCTTCACAGTCAGCTAGGAAGAAATCTTGAGTTCACCTCATAATAAGATTTTATGTTGTTAATTTTCTGATCTTAGTTGTTTTGTTGTTTGTTGTTATGAAACTTTGGTGCACTAGTTGGTCAATGAACTATCCATGCATATGGTAGAACAAGTGGCAAGCTATTACGGTTTTTAGACATATGTCACTTTCTAGTCTATGCACAATGCCACCTGTTCTGGTTTCCACCCCTATAACAGAACAGGTGACGATTCTTGATGTAATATTTTGACAAGTGTCGTGTAATACAATCTCTTTTTTGTTTAAAAGAAAACAATATCAATACATACAAATACAAATTTTAGATGTAATTTAGCTTTTAAAACTGATTAAAAAATAAGATATACTACATGATATTACCAAGAAAAATATATATATATATACGTAACCAACTTGAAATTTACATTTTAATCAAAATAAAAAACAAGCACCCCTACCACGAAAGAGAACAATTTTGTATTAACAAACTTTATATTTTAAGAATAATATCAACACATGCAAATAAAAAACAATCACCTTGTATTTTATTTAATAAAAAATAATTAACACTAGTTATGGAGATAGGTGATGGATTTGGTAACTTAATTTTAACGTTTACCTTTTCAATTCAATTCGTCTTTGCGTTTTACAATTCCGTGTGTAGGTATGTCAGCTCTTAGAAGTCAAGTCTTGGCATGGAGAGGAGTGGATTTACATTTCCGCAACGTGATGTTATGTAAGGTCTTGGCAGGGAGAGTGACAAGAAGAGGAGTTACTACCTGCATGCATGATGTTATGTAAGGTCTTGGCAGGGAGAGTGACAAGAAGAGGAGTTACTACCTGCATGCATGGATAACCCCTTCTTCTTCCTCCCTTGATAAGGTTGTAGATCACATAACTTTCAAACATCAAAACTAAGGGAGACAGTTTCAATACAAGCGATGAAGATAAATGTTTAATAATCAATCTCAAAGTAAAATTATCCCTATCTCTTTGATATCCACCCATTGATGCACCCACTTGCAGATCAACACACGGTATAAAAAAAAATAGTAATATATTGAGCTCTAATTCAATGCTCTTGTTTTTAATTTTTCATCTTCATTGTTTCTTTAGATTTAAAAAAATAGAGATGGTAATTAAAATCTAATAACTTCATAAGAATATTTGGTAGAAAGAATTAGTTGATTATTTATTTTACAAAAGTTTTAAAAAGTTAAAAATTAAAATGGAATGGATGGATTATTGAAATGAACCATTGATGCACCCACTTGCAGATACACACACGGTATAAAAAAATAGTAATATATTGAGTTTGAATTCAATGCTTTTGTTTTTGCTTTTCATTTTCATTGTTTTCTATTTAAAAAAATAGAAATGATGATTAAAATCTCATAAGAATATATGGTAGAAAGAATTATAAAAATATTTGGTAGAAAGAATTAGTTGATTATTCATTTTACAAAAGTTTTAAAAGTTAAATTCAAATGGAATGCATGGATTATTGAAATGAAGAAGGTTATTTCTTGTTTCCATAAATTGTAAAAGTTAAATTCAAATAGAATGTATTAATTATTGAAATGAATGAATGTTATTTTGTTTGTTTTTTTTTGTTATTTGGTAGAAAGAATCATAAAAATATTTGGTAGAAAGAATTAGTTGATAATTTACTTTACAAAAGTTTTAAAGTTAAATTCAAATGAAATGCATGGATTATGAGGTTATTTGATGTTTCCATAAATTGTAAAAGTTTAAAAGTTAAATTCAAATGGAATGCATTGATTATTGAAATGAAGAAGGTTATTTGATGTTTCCATAAATTGTAAAAGTTCAATTCAAATGGAATGTATTAATTATTGAAATGAATGAATGTTGTTTGGTTTTTTCCTTATTATTTGAATTTGATTAGACTATTCAAATTTGTAATTTTAAATGAATAAAATTATTGTAAAAGTGATCTTATATTTTTTTTTATGTTTTTATATATTTTAATTTTAATTAGAATAATTTTAAATAGTGACTTAATTCAATACCATGGAAATCTAAATCTAAATGTAGTTTGTTTACTTATTTGCAAGTACACTCCTATCTTTTTTAGAGCTTAAAATGGTATGTATTAGGACTTAAAAATTGATAACCCTAGGAAATCATTTCCATATAGGTTTTTGGAGGTTTCAACTTGAATTGAATTGTTTGAAAGGTAATATTTTTAACCAAATCATGATATGTAATGGCAAAGTGATCATTGTGGAATGTAAAACTTTGTAAACAATTGATAAGCTAGACATATTATTTTAATACACACAAGGAGGCGCATAACATTGCAGGGATTAGAAAATTGAGGTGCAAATCAGTGGAGGGATTAGAAAATTGAAGTCATCTTAGGCCCAAAAGCACAACTCGCTATCCAGAAAATCAATTGAAGCAATTTGCACATAAGGAGTTAGGGAAAGTGTCGCTGATTGGGAAAGGGATTTATTCAATTATTGAGTGTATTTCCTTTAGTATAAAGGTGACGCAAAATCTTCTTAGCTTTCAATACATTCAGGTCACTTCCATTTCGATTAGACTTATAAAGGTATAAAGGTAAGTAGGTGTGAAGGCTTGACTGCTTTAATGCATTTACTATTAGAATGCTATCTTATTAGTCTGTGTCCTTTGGGTGAGGGACTCTTTGGGTCAGGGGCTCTTAGTAATTGGTTTTTCAACATTCTATTAGTAGGGCACGTAAACCAAGTATTTTAACCAAAGTCTTAAAATTTTCATAACATTTTCCAACTTTTGTTAAGGTTTTTCTTCTAAGTTTTAAGTTCAAATCCTTATTTAGCCTCATATCTAGGAAATCCGTTTAAAAACTTAGGAAGGGCGAGCCTTGAATCTTAATGAACCGGATATAGAGGAAGCAAAGTGAATTATTGCTAAGTTTCAATTTAGCATTAATTTGAAACATTAAATTCTTAATGTTTTGAGATGCATATAATCATAGTCCATCAACTGAATTTGTTATCTCTCTAAGCTTCCAACTACCCTTTTGTGAGCTTCCAACTACCCTCCACTGTCCAATTTCCCTCCACTTGCCAAGATCCCTTCACTTGCACTTGGTCAGTGGCATCCCTTCACTTGGACTTGGTCAATGGCATGTAGCTTTCCAGCAATATAACAATATGTCCACTGCAATATGTAACAATATGCATCGGCCTTTTGCCTTCTTATACCCGCAAACAAAATTTCAAGAAGACAAATATTCACATTCTAGTTGAAAAAATAATTGTCACATACCTGCAAACAATATGTCAAGAAGATAGATATTTGTAGAAAATAGAGGTCAATCGGGGTTCAGGATTCGGGGTTTACAAATGCTGGATGAAAAAACAAAACACACCCAAAATTGTCGAATCAAGAAATCACAAGAAGCTTGTGGGGCCCAGTACTTTTGGGGTTTGGGGTTTGTAAACACCCGATGAAAAAACAAAACAAAATGTCAATTGTCGATTCGCGAAATGCGAATAAGCTATGGGCCTAGCAATTTCGGGTTTCGGCGTTTCGAAAAACAAAAGAACTCGCACTTTTAACAAGTAAACTTTGAATGCCGAAAATGAAAAACATGAACAGAGTTTACAAACTCAATAAAATATATACAGACAAAATATCTCGGAATGCATAATAACCAATTCGATTAAAAAAATGTTTCCAAAAACTTATAGATTGCAATCCGTTTCACGTACTTATACAAAACGGAAATCGCCCTTTCGATCTCTGGAATAATTTGATTAAGGCTATGAAGGTGTCTCATGGCCTACAAAGGTTAAGGCGACCACCGTTTAAGAAAAGTAAGACAGATTTTGTGATTGGTCCTTGAACCTCGAGTCTTGAAGGGTCAAGACGACCACCGATGCGTCGTTCATACAAGCGGTGAAATGATTACATCCTGACATACTCCCTCTTAATAATTTCAGAGAAAAAACAAACTAAAAATATGTAAAACAAAATTGTTGTAAACAATGCATTGCAACTTGCAGACCCCAATATTTCTTCTATGAATTTTAAACAATTCATTTCCCAAAGGCTTCGTAAATATATCTGCAAATTGTTCTTCAGATCTGAAGAACTGAACAAAAATCTCTTTACTAGTTACCAGCTCTTGAATGAAATGACACCTTGTATCATTGTGCAAACTTTGTTTGTGAAAGACGTGATTCTTTGATAGTGCAATGGCAGATTTATTGTCACAGACAATTTGGGTTGCATCATTCTGGTCATGCAACAATTCATTCAAGATCCTTCTCATCCACACAGCTTGAAATGCAGCTGCAACTGTTCCAACATACTTTGTCTCAGTAGAAGACAGAGTGACAATGGGTTGTTTCTTTGATGCCCATGCCACTACTTTAGATCCAAGACTGAACACATACCTAGATGTGCTTTTCCTGTCATCAATGGAACCTGTAAAATCACTATCAATATATCCAATCAGCTCAAATTTTAAACTTGATGTGTATCAGATACCAAAGTCAGTTGTTCCAGCAACATATCTTAGGATCCTCTTTCATGCTTGCCAATGAGTACTCTTCGGAGTTTCCATGAATCTTGAAGTCAAACTCACAACAAACATGATATTAGGTCTAGTTTTTGTTAAGTACATAAGGCTTCCAACTAGCCTCTTATACAGAGTTGGATCAACATATGATCCCTCATCATACTTGCTAAGTTTAATACCAGTTGCCATTGGTGTTGCAGTCGGCTTGCAATTCAACATTCTAAACCTTTTCAACACTTCATTTGCATAGTTAGTTTGACAAATGAAAATGCCATCATCAGATTGATCCACTTCAATTCTAAGAAAATACTTGATCAATCCTAAATCAATCATCTCAAACTCTATTTTCATGGCATTTTTAAAATCATCTACAGACAGATCTCAAGTAAAAATCAGGTCATCAACATACAAACATACAATCAAAATTTTACCTTCCTGGTTTATTTTTGTATACAGGGTTGGTTCACTTGGACTTCTGCTAAATCCAACACTAATCAGGTATTCATCAATCCTACTATACCAAACTCTGGATGCCTTCTTCAATCCATATAAAGCCTTCCTTAACTAGTAAACTTTATATCTATGTTTATCAATCTCATAACCCGGAGGTTGTCTAACATAAACCTCTTCTTCAAAATATCCATTTAAGAATGCAGACTTAACATCCATCTGATGCATGATCCATTTATTATGAGCTGCAATATCTAAGACCATCCTCACAGTGTCAATTCTTGCTACAGGAGCAAATGTTTCATTGTAATCAATACTGGGTTGTTGACTAAACCCCTAAGCTACAAGTCTTGCCTTGTATTTTTCAACTTCACCATCTGTATTCAAATTAGTCTTATAAACCCACTTAACAACAATATTTTTCTTACCTTCAGGTAAATATACAAGATCCCACGTGTTATTTCTTTCAATGGAGTAAATCTCCTCATCCATTGATTTTATCGAGACATCCTCTTTAGAAGCTTCATCAAAACCTACATGATCACATGCCATTAATGCAAAATTTGAAATCTGATCTATTTCTTCATTACGATCATACAATTCTCTTAAGATTCTAGTCTTCTATCCTTTAAATCTATTTCTTAATGAAGCTCAAGTGGGATTTGATTCACTAATTACCTGTGAATCCGATTGATGTCCACCATGTCTAGATGGCTCACCACGCTCATGAGTTTTGGGCGTTCTAAATTGAGATGGACTGAAATCTTGTACTTTCCTTGTAGGACTTTTTGCTGCAGGCATATGTGCATGTGGAACCAACTGTCCATATCCTTTAGCCTACTCAGCTTCATCATCATCTTCACGGGGTAACACAGCTCCCTCTAAAATTGATTTGTCAATACTTCCATCCCAGGCTTCATCTTCTTTAAATTGAACATCTCTATTGATTACATATTTCTAGGTGATGGGATTATCGAGTTTATATGCCCCAGACTCTTCACTGTATCCAACAAAGATACATCTCTCACTTTTTTCATCCAACCTCCTCCTCATTTCTACAGGTACATGCGCAAATGCAATACATCCAAAAATTCTGAAATGAGAAACATTTCAATGCTTACCATCCCATGCTTCCTAATGTACACAATCACTCACGGTCTTGGTCGGACTTCTATTCAAGATAAAAACAGAGGAAATAACCTCATCTCCCCAATATTCATTTGAAAGATGCATATCTTTCAACATGCTTCGAGCCATATCCATGATGGTCTGATTCTTCCTTTCAGCCACTCCATTCTGTTGTGGAGTATATCGAGAAATAAACTGCCTTTTAATTCCATGAAGATCACAAAATTCAATGAATTCATTCATTTTATATTCACCTCCTCTGTCATACCTTAAGATTTTAATGGTTTGACCACTCTCATTCTCAACCATAGACTTAAACTTTTTAAAAAAATCAAAGGCTTTAGATTTCTGCTTCAACAAATACAACCAAGTCTTCCTACTGAAATCATCAATGAAAGTCATAAAATAAACACAACCAGTTAAAGAAGGTGTCTGCATAGGTCCACATAAATCTATGTGGAAAATTTCCAATGGAGCTTTTGCTCTATAGGAAACACCTAAAACAAATTTATCTATGTGATGTTTTCCAAGTATACAACTCTCACAAGAGCTTGTAGGTTGTTGAATACATGGAAACCCCATTACCATCTGCTTCTTTTGTAATAGATCTAAGCCACCAAAATGTAAATGACCATATCTCAAATGCCATAACCAAGATTCATCTAGACTTCCATCTTTATAAGCATTCAAAGAACCACTCAAATTATCTTTCATAACAAGTGGAAACATCCTATTCTTGGTCATCTCTACTCTTGCAATCAATTGTTTGCTAGGAAATTTATCATAGATTGTACAAACCTTGTTCTTGAAGAACACTCTGTACCTTTTCTCCATCATTTGTCCAACACTAATAAGATTTCATTTTAGACTAGACACAAAATAAACATCATCAATATTTATTTTCTGATTATCCTTAGTGTAAACTGGAACTACACCTTTACCATTAACTATAACCTTAGAGTTATTTCTCATTTTTACTTCAGACTGAATACTATTATCAATAGAAGAAAATAAGTCCATATTATCAGTCATATGGTTACTACAACCACTATCCAAAAACCAAATATCATTAGCACTTTCCTGAGTGACATTACAAGTCAAGAACATAGGATTTTGATGATCCTCAGACTCATTTGTGATATGTGTAGACTGCTTTCCATCATCCGCATGTTTCTTCCAACATTTGTTATTAAAATGCCCAAACTTCTTACAATAATAACATAGTACTTTAGTTTTATCATACCTCTGATTTTCTTGCTGTCGGGGTTTGTTGTTGCTCCCTCTTAAAGTAGGAGGATTCTGTTGGGACTTCTCCTCAGACTCTGATTCATTTCTGTTGTCCCTTCGACCAAAAAATCGACCTCCTCTTCCACAATTATAAAACCTTCCTCTGCCTCTGCCTCTGCCTCTGGTAACATGTAGTTGATATTTGAAAGCATGCTCCAATGATCCTTCTTCATATCAAGATATCCTAGATTCATGAGAAACAGGAGAACCAGTTAATTCATCAATTTGAATTTGACTTAAATCTTTAAATTCCTCTATGGGTACAACAACAGGTTCAAACTTCTTGGGTAAACTTCTCACCACTTTTTCAATAAATCTTTTATTCTCAACATCATCTCCATATTGTCTGAGCTGGTTCACAACACTCATCACTTGAGTCATGAAAGTATTAACACTTTCATTATCTTTCATCTTCAGATTTTCGAAGTCCCTTCTCAAGTTCTTCAAATTGGCTGTCTTCACCCTGGCCACACCTTGATAAAAGGTTTCAAGAATGTCCCAAGCCATCTTCAAAGATGGAGCACTATTAATCTTCACAAAAATGGATTCATTTAATCCTTTTTGGATTAATCCAAGAGCTTTATTATCCTTCTTCCTGTTTTCCTTCAGCAAAACACAGTCAGTATTAGACAGAGCCAATTCTACTGCAGCATTAGCTGGCTCAGCATAACCATCAATAACATAGGTCCATAAATCTTGAGAACGTAAAATTGTCCTCATTCGAATATACCAGGAATCATATGACTTATCACTCAGGAAAGCAACCTGAATCTGAGAAGAACTACTGCCAGACACAGCCATTTATATAAAATTTTAAAAGAAATCAAATAAAACTTCACGCCGGAAAATAAGAGAATAAAAATTGGCACCAACATGAATAATCTGCAATGAACTAAGCAATAGCAGAATAGACTACAGGCTCTGATACCAAATTTAGAAAATGGAGGTCAATTGGGGTTCAGGATTCGGCATTTACAAACGCTCATGCAAAAACAAAACACACCCAGAATTGTCGAATCGCGAAATCATGAGAAGCCTGTGGGGCCAGTACTTTCGGGGTTCAGGGTGACACCTAATGCAAAAACAAAACAAAACGTCAATTGCCGATTCACGAAATGTGAATAGGCTGTGCGCCAACAATTTTGTGTTTTGGCATTTGGAAAAACAAAAGAAATCCACGCACTTTTAACAAGTAAACTCTGAATGCCGAAAATGAAAAACACGAATAGAGTTTACAAACTCAATAAAATATATATGGAGAAAATATCTCCGAATGCATAATAACCAATTCGATTAAAAAAAAAAATGTTTCCGAAAACTTATAGATTGCAATCCGTTTCAGGTACTTATACAAGACGGAAATTGCCCCTTCGATCTCTGAAAGAATTTGATTAAGGCGGTGAAGGTGTCTTGTGGCCTGCAAAGGTTAAGGAGGCCACCGTTTAATCAATGTAAGACAAAATTAGTGATCGGTCCTTAAACCTCGAGTCTTGAGCGGTCAAGACGGCCACCAATGCACCGTTCATACAAGCGGTGAAATGATTACATCGTGACAAGATTCACATTCTAGTCGAAGAAATAACTGTCACACGCCAAATGCTAAAAGTTGGAGGCGTCTTATCGCAAGAAGAAGGTTGGCTGAGCCTACTTGCAACACTACACTCTCATACCTAGAGAAAGCAGAAGGTTGGATGCATCTACTCGCATCGCTACAGTCCCAAACCTGAAGAAATAATAAGGAGCATGAAGAAGTTTGTTTTACCAAAGAAAGAATGGGGAGATGGAAGAACTTTTCTTCAAACACATTGTGAGCCAGCAAGATAGGTAATCAATGATACCAACTATAAGGTATATAAAGAAATAAAGATATATATATTATATTTATCACATTGTGAGCCAGCAAGATAGGTAATCAATGATACCAACTATAAGGCATATAAAGAAATAAAGATATATATATTATATTTATCTATATGTAATTATCAGTGGTTGTAAATTTCTTGCAATTATCAGTAACTGTAAATTTCTTTCTTTTGACAAAAAAGATTTACACCCTACTTGTCTATTTTTTTGCTTCTTCCCTTCTTGTAGGAAAAAGGTATCAAATTTCCAAATCGATCTCAGAAAGTTGAGTTAGTTCATCCAACATAAAAGAGAGTCCTTTGAGTAGGGTGGTCCTTCTTACGTGTTTCATTTCTTGAGGTTGGTCTTCTTAAGCATTGAAAACATTAACCCAAGCAAACTGATGTCATCCAGTGCAAGAAAATTGATGTTGTGTACTATTCATATGCCTCAACAAGCCCTTCTCTCGCGTGCCCAATACTTGTCGTGTGTCTGGCCGCCATGACGAGGGTTCTGCCACATCTCCTCTGCAACTAATAAAGTTGTGTATTATACAGTACTTAGTAACAAAATGTTAAACCCTAGGAAATGTTAAGTCTATGTTTCCAGCGGAGGCATAAATACAATTATCCACAGTCATTCCCAACACTAACGAAAACCATTTTCATTATAGCATGCTCAAATATGATTGAAGGAAATAGCTTGGTCGATTGATCACATAATACATTTATTATATAAGGAAAAACTCCTTAGGGCTAACTTAACCGATTAGAGAATGC
>JASDQU010276248.1:0-14987 GCA_032191745.1 Picea mariana
TCTTCTATTAATTCAATCTGTACATGGGTGTTCTTCACAAGTTCTCTGCCTCTTTTTGCTCCTGTCTCTCATATGAATGCTAATGAGAATGAATACAATAATACAAGGAGGGTGCCTATATTCCGTTTTCCCTCTCGAAAGTAAAACTGTCTAATCTAGACTTAACTATTTTATCTACCTGCATTAAATCTAATAAATGCCTCAGCTACCTAAGGACGAGAGCTTATCCGCTCAAGGTCCGTTTACAATATACAAGTGCACTTCATCACATCAACGTATTAATGTTTGGCGCTTCATATTAAGGTGTTTCAAAAATTGTCTGTGCTGGCACTGTCCAGCTGTATGTTCTTTCTCCACGCGCTGGCTTGCTTGATGAGGTGTGGATGCTCCTGCATCAACCACCCACATAAAATTGATACTGATAACCAAACAAGGCAATGACTATTCAAACATTATGCATGTAGAATCAACTATGCAACTCAATCGATCCTTCGTTTGGGAAGTCATACTAATAATTCTCTGATTGTCATATATTTATATAAATATTTAATATTTCCTTTGGCCTAGAGTGCCATTGACGTGAATGGCTAATACATGTGCATAACAAATTAATCCTAAAAAGTTACCTATATGGATTGGAATTATAGCTATCTTTGAGTATAGGCTACGATCTCTTGGATGATTATACTTCAGTGACTGCAATTGACACACTCTATTCTTCTGATGGTATTAGTGTTAATGGGAAGTATAAGCAGTGGGTTATCATTATTTCCTTCCTGATCCTCTTGTTCAATGTAGGAAGCCTACCTTTTCGTTCAGCATGGAGGCAGGAGAATCCATCTCCTCCCTCCGGGATCCAACCAACTGGGATACCCAACGGGGCTTATTTAATTCAAAATTTTTAAGAGGAAAGAGTCGAACTATTTAATTCAAAATGGTTAAAAGGAAACGAGTAATTTATTTTAGCTTCTCAATATGGTCGTGCTAAAATGAGTGTATCCTTTCAAATTGAAATATGGAAGACCTTTCAAATTGGATCTATGGTCGCAATTGTTGAATTAATCCCTTGGCCTTCCACGCTTCGTGAAAGGCAACCAATAGATTTTCTTCCTTCAACGCCTCTGCCCACAAACTGCACTGATGCACTTTAATTTCTCTCACATTAAACATACGACTCCCAATCACATCTGCCAAGGAACTCTCTATTACATCCAACATTTCTTCTATGTTGTCCGAACCATTTTTAATGCTTTCACATAGCTTGTACAAGTCATTCCCTGCAATTACTGCCTTCCAATTCTTGGAGTCATATCCCGTACTACTGATGCACCCGCCATTTGCCATTTTCTTCCCTATATCTGACAGTCCCTGGAGAGCATCTTTGGTAGCTTCGACGGTTTTGGCTTCAAATATATTAACGGGAAGAGTAAGGCCCAACCACTTGCACCATTTTTTCAGACTCTGGTATAATTTGTCGGCTTGTTTGCTGACCAGAGCCGCTTCTGGATCTGAATTTTCGACGAACCCCATGATTCCCCATGCTTCGCAGCATGCCTCTGTACAGTGTTCCACAGTATCCGTAGCATGACCGGCAGGGGACCGACCATATTCTTGATAGAATGCAGAGAGTTCGATGATAATGGTAAGCAATAAAACTGCAGTCATATTTGTAGAGCTCTTCCCCATGTTGAAATCCTTTTCGACCTGTAGTTTTCTTTGAGATATTGCAAACGGGTCGGTCGACCTTTGCATGGGATTTTTTTCCAACAAAGAAATCAGCACCTTGCAATTTTTTCCTTGGGATTCTCTTTCTCCTGGAAGAATTTTAGATTGGCTATCCACACGCCAACAAGATTCTCCTTCATCTCCTGGAAGGATTTTAGATTGGCTATCCACATGCCAACAGGATTCTCCCCTGGCATGTACATAAGAGCGTCCAAGTATTTGAGGAAGTCGCCATAGATTAATGGGTATGAAATGCGGTGGAAAATTCCAAGGCGGTGGGAAAAATCAAAATCTGATCAGATCAGATATGGGAAATCTATCTTGAAGGCAACAAGGGACTGCTGGACAATGAAGGTCAATAAGAGAGTGGTATCGTAACATTAATCCAACGAACAACAAAAGAAGGGAACAGGTGGAGCAAAGGAGAGGATATGTCGAGAGCAAAGGAGGTAGAGGTTGCCGAGAGTAAAGGAGGTAGAGGTATTGGTTTACAGGGTTTGGTTGACAAGTTTTGCATGTTGATAGGTTTCATTCAAAATCTCTCCCTAAATATGTCTTCCACATAAATATTATAAATAAATATAAAAAAAAAAACTTAAAAATTATAAATAAATATAAAAATATTAAAAATTATTTATGAATTAATTTCTTAAAGTATTTGGACTTTAAAAATAAAATTTTAAAACAAATTAAATATTTTGTTATATTTTTTTTTAAGTAAAAAAGAGAGCGGATCATTTATATCACAAACAAAAGGAAACATTTGTCCTTAGGCTGTCAATTGTTCCGCCAAATTAGCAGAAACCGGAACAACCGGTAGCCTTGGATAACCATGTCCAAAAGAGGTAGATCGCCATCTTCCCTGCCCGGAGGAAACCAGGACAGGTGGTAGCCTATAGTCTGAACATTGTCCATGACAACTGAAACTAAAAATAAACTAAACAGAAAAGAGTTTGAACTGACTGAGCTCATAACCAGAGACTAAGCATCTAACCATAACCATAAGGCAATCCTAGCTAAGCAATTACCCATTGAGTTCTTCATTGTCGAGGTCTTCATTGTGCAGTTCATTCCAAGATGGCAGGGCATAGAGTCTCACACACTTTGGACATATTTTCTTTTCTGACGCATTGGAGAAAGCCTCGTAAAGCATGTCTATGCATTGGCTTATGAGTGTGCCACGGTAGACCTGGGCTGCCATCTAGCACCTCAAATCGAACACCAATTCTAGCTGTTCCAGGTGGAAGAAGGGTGGAGGGACACACCACTGGTCTGGTGTTATCATAATAGGAGGTGGTGCAAGAACCTCGCCACCCTCCTTCGACATGCCACCCCCCACTGCCTCGCTTGTTGCATCCTACGTTCCCTCCTTTTCTCTGTCCTGGTGGTCCGCTCCTGCGCTCCGCTCCTCTACCCCATCCTCTGCTCCCATCCCTCTGCTCCCTGGGTCACCCTCTTGATCTAAGGATTTGAAAGGAGCATAACCTGCCAAGATTGTGTCATCCTAAGCGGCCATTTGGAGGCACTCTTCCGGGAGTTCCTCCTCAACGTAGCAGATATGGAATTCCTCCATTCGTGAGTCCATGGTATCGGTACTGTGGTGAGCCGTTGTAATTGCCTGAGGTTCTTCCTTAGGGAAGCTGGTTGGAGGCTTCCAATTCTCTAGCACCGTGAAGAGCATAGACTCCGAAAGGCGCTGTATGGGATCCTCCGGGATGACCTCCTCCACAAACATTGATGGAGGTGACCAGGCCGTCCTTTCACTACCATCCCTGCAAGCAATTTGAGTTCTCTGAGTGCGGGCAATTGAGAGCGCCCTCTCGAGCCNTGTAATTGCCTGAGGTTCTTCCTTAGGGAAGCTGGTTGGAGGCTTCCAATTCTCTAGCACCGTGAAGAGCATAGACTTCGAAAGGAGCTGTATGGGCTCCTCCGGGATGAACTCCTCCACAAACATTGATGGAGGTGACCAGGCCGTCCTTTCACTACCATCCCTGCAAGCAATTTGAGTTCTCTGAGTGCGGGCAATTGAGAGCGCCCTCTCGAGCCTTTGTAGTTGTTTCTGTCTTGTAGCCACGCTGGACTAGGCGGGGCTGCGACGTGGCTTTCCTCGCTCTCGGGCCATCGAGAGGATGATGCTAATGGTGAAGTTGCAGGAGGTGTTGCAATGGTCGCTCCCAAGCTCAAGACTGCTAGCCTGGTGTTATCACATATAGTTGTCAAAGACAACAGGTTTTGCAGGTTCGTGGCCTGCACAAAAAGTGTCAAAGCGCAACATTCAAAGCAGTCCCGGAAGGCCCGAAGTGGCTGAAGTCCCGAAGACCCGAAGCTCAGAGGCCCGGAGTAAGTGTCAGTCGTCCAATTTAGAGGGATGCATGGCGCCAGATCCAATGATTTGTTGTTTCGTGAATCAAAGGTTTTAGCATTGAGCGCTTGGCGACTGGGGTTTTCAAGGAAGCAATCGTGGCCATCAAATTCAAAGCAAGTGCGATCGTTGATCTGAATAAGGCTATTTCGCAAGTTCGGGCTTCGAAATATTTAAAATCAAGTGGAGTGAAGACTCTCGAAAGACGAAATCTCGAAGCGCCTTTGGATATAAGCGCCAAGTTATGACCCGAGGTCGCATGCTGGATGGAGTGATGAAAAGGAGATGCGCCAAAGGCCAAAAGCACCCATATTGGTCACAAAAAAAGATCAGCGTGGCCTCGAGACGTCAATATTGACTCTCAGAAGTCATGGGTACCGTCTGAGCATTCATAAGTGTCAGGCCTCGTCCTGATCCTGATGAAGGTAGTTATTGAAGATGGGGGCAACAATTGAGACCTCGTCTCACCCCATAAATGAAAAACATGCAGAGAGCGGTCGTGAAGGCAGACTGTCAATCTGAAGCTTCCTTATGGACAGATTTTCCTGTAAAACACATAATTGTGCCTGGATCACATCTGACAGGAGGAGGCCGGCACAATCTGACAGAGCAGGTGCCGACTGAAAGCATTAATGCGGGGGTTCGATCACACTCCTGGTGGTTGCAGTATTGTTGGGTATTTATAGATAGTTTTGATATTTTTTTATGGTCGAATGGTTGAGCTAGGCTCCCTGCGATTGTAATATTTTGATTGAGAACAACTGGTTTTCTAGTTATGTATTTGTTTTTGAGACATCTTGGTTAATCTAAGTCAACTTTCTTACTCCATCTTATTTGTCTCTGATACTAAGAGAGTTCATGTTTGATTGATTCACATGGATTGTTGTAACTGTATTATGATAAATATTTGATTATAGTATTGTTATGATTTCTTTCAGCTTCCTTGAAATTTGAATCCAAGAGGACCTTGTGTTTAAGTTTTTCCTCGTTAGGCTGCTGGAAAATCAGATGTTCATAGAGGACCTCTACGCATTTCTCACTAAATCTTCCTCCTACTCACCCTTACTCCAACTTACTGACTGAAGTTGATTCAAAACCTCAATATCTGGTGCATACCAGTCCAGTTTTCTGAGTTAAAATGATATCATCTTGAGTCTGCGTCCATTTGACCTCTTTAAAACCAACATGTGACATAAAACTCTGATGGGTACTAGGATTACCTCCAAAACAATCTGGAGGTGAATTATAGTGCTAACATTTCTAGCGTTGTTGTCGGGGAACGAATTGAAAACATTTCCCCGGGATAGAACGACAAAGAGCTTATGATTCTGAAGGTGCATCAGATAGCAGAACCATTGAAGATTGCGCTTACACCTGGTGACTCCACTGTCTCGACTCCACTATTTCAGAGTGGCTGCCATCTGGCTACACCTGAAGCCCCCTAAGAGAACACAATGGTTAGATCTGGTCTTTGATGGTGAACAAAGACCAGACACACTCACACTGCATATCATTCACCTTGCGACTCCATGATTAAATAATCGATTGGCGACTCCACTGGTTCGAAATGGAAAGAATCTTGGCTGGAAGGTTTTCTCCATTCAATTTTTCTGTTGTTCCTGGTTTTCCTAATGTTGTTTCTACTCCAAATGAATGGGGTGATTATTTGACCATATTTAGAGAGCGTAAAGAGGACAAACCTGCTCAGCATATCCTTGAGTTTCATGAACTCATGCATCAATGGGAAATACATCATGAGGATGTATTATTAAAGATGTTCATGTTCTCACTAGAAGGAGATGCTCGTAAGTGGTATCACTCCTTTCCCCCTGCTAGCATCTCCTCCCTGGAGTAGTTTCATGCAACTTTTAATAGGCATTGTCAAAAGTTTTGTTCCTCTAAGTTTATCTGTCATAGTTGTTGTGAGGAATATGAAGACCGTGATCAAGATATGGTTGCGCCTAATAAAGCCTATGAGGATGAAAGCTCTGAGTACGGACATTGTGAGGGTGAAGGCTGTGAAGAGGAAGAAGATGTTTTGGGTGAGGTAATAGAACTGGTAAAATCTCTCTCTACCAAACTAGAAAGGTTGGAATTTGAACAAAGTGCAGAGGATTCTCTAGTCCTTGAGACATATGTTTTTGGAAGCCCTATGAATGGTGATAGTATTAAATATTTCATAGCTGTAGAGGCCTTACATTATGCTCCTGATGTACCAGTTGTCTCATATTTAAACGAAGAAATAGTGATGTATTTGGATCAAGAGAAGCAGAGCCCTGCATCACATATTGATAGCTTGGAGAGCAGTCAGCCTGTGTATGACAGTGATGAATCAGATTCTGAACTGGATATGCAATATTTCCAAGAACATACAATAGAGCCTTATCCTCTATTCACTAAAGAAAAATATTGCGAAGAAATCAACCATCCTTGGCCTGCAGAAATCACTAAGCAATAGATTGAAGAAGAGGAAGATCCAGAGGGGCAATTTATCTCTTGTCCAGAGCCTATCAGTGAGCAACCATTGCCCGAGACCAGTCAATCTGCATCGACTGTTCACCCACCTATTATTACTAGAGATATTCAACCCTGTGTGAGTAGCTGTGGAGCAGATCAGGATGTCTGTTACAAATTTTCTGGAGTTTTCCACTCATTCTATGAGCCTGTCAACAAGTACATGGAGTGGCATTTCCTTCATATCTTGGAGCCTCCCAACTTTATATCAACTTCAGCCTTTGGAGATAAGCTGAAGGATGTAACCGTTCTGCTGTCACGGTTGCATTATTTGTTATTGATCACTGACAAAGTAAAAGAGCTTCCAGTCAAGAAGCTACTTGGATGGCTATGGTGGAAATTTGGTTTCACCTAGCACCATGTAAAAATCAGTTAGTTTAGGACTGTACATAAATAAGCTCATGTGGAGCCCATGTATTTACTTTCATTTAGAGTTTTTATCGGCCTTTAATCCTCAACGGGATGTTTTTGAGCATGACTCCATAGCCTAATGCATAAGGCGACTGGAACTGCTTGTTCTTGGCAGCTCGCAGGGAGCATGCCATCCCTTGTGGAGCCAAATGTTATCACATATAGTTTTCAAGGGAAGCAGGTTGTCCAGGTTCGTGGCCTGCAGAAGAAGCATCAAAGTGCAACGTTCAGAGCAGTCTCGAAAGGCTCGAAGTGGTCGAAGTCTCGAAGGCCTGGAGTAAGTCTCAGTTGTCCGATTTAGAGGGACACATGGCGCTATATCCAATGATTTGCGGTTTCATGAATCATAGGTTTTAGCATTGAGCGACTGGCGATTGGGGTTTTCAAGGAAGCAATCGTGGCCGTCAAATTCAAAGCAAGTCCGATCGTTGATCTAAATAAGGCTATTTCATAAGTTCGGGCATCAAAATATTTTAAATCAAGTGGAGTGAAGATTCCCGAAAGATGAAATCCCGAAGCGCCTTTGGATATAAGCGCCAAGTTATGACCCAAGGTCGCATGTAGGATGGAGCAATGAAAAGGAGTTGCGCCAAAGGCCGAAAGCACCCATATTGGTCACATAAAAATATCAGCATGACCTCGAGACGTCGATATTGACTCTCATTATTCATGGGCACCGTCTGAGCATTCATAAGTGTCCGGCCTCATCCTGATCCTGATGAAGGTATTTATTGAATATGGGCGTGACAGTTGAGACCTTGTCTCACCTCATAAGTGGAAAACATGCAAAGAGAGGTCATGAAGGAATATTGTCAATCTGAAGCTTCCTTATGGGCAGATTTTCCTGTAAAATACATAACTGCGCCTGGCTCACATCTGACAAGAGGAGTCCGACACAATCTGACAGAGCAGGGCCGACTAAAAACATTAATGCAGGGGTCCAATAACACTCCCGGTGGTTGCAACATTGCTGGGTATTTATAGATAGTTTTGATATTTTGTTATGGTCGAATGATTGAGCTAGGCCCCCTGCTATTGTAATATTTTGATTGAGAACAACTAGTTCTCTAGTTATGTATTTGTTTTTGAGACATCTTGGTTAATCTAAGTCAGCTTTCTTACTACATCTTATTTTCCTCTGATACTGAGAGATTTCATGTTGGATTGATTCACATGGATTGTTGTAACTGTATTATGATAAATGTTTGATTATAGTATTGTTATTATTTCTTTCAGCTTCCTTGAAATTTGAATCCAAGAGGAACTTGTGTTTAAGTCTTTCCTCCTTAGGCTGTTGGAAAATCTGATGTTCATAGTGGACCTCTACACTTTTCTCACTAAATCTTCCTCCTACTCACCCTTACTCCAACTTACTAACCAAAGTTGATTCAAGACCTCAATGGCTGGTGCATACCAATCCAGTTTTCTGAGTTAAAACAATATCGTCTTGAGTCTGCGCCCATTTGACCTCTTTAAAAACAACCCGTGACATAAAACTATGATGGATACTAGGCTTAATTCCAATGCAATCTATAGGTGACTTCTAGTGCTAACACCTGGTGCGGACCGGAAACGAAATGAGGAAATTTGATGCAAAGTTGGATGATAAACAGGAGGTGCGATGAGATGACTGCCATTATCGCCTCCCTAACATTGAATTTCTTGGTCTTTGGGTTGTTCGCACGAGGGAGAAGTCCCATGGCTCCTGGTTGGCAGTTATGACTGGCTCCCATTCTTAATGACGAGGGGATGGGAGCCGACCATCCTTATTTATGGCCTGGCCAGGCCTGTTGTGATGTGGCACTTGAGTGTTGCATGTCACCCCATCCGGGGTAAATATTTTGTTATATTAATTTGACATCATCCTACTAAAATTTGAAATGTTGAAATAAAGTTTTCATTAAATTGAAAAAGTATATTATTTTGAATTCAAAAAATTATATAAAAATATAAATTGTTTATATTGAATTATTATTAATAATCATTTTGATCTTGTCAATTCAATAATATTTAATTATTGTGAGTATTTCACAAATGAGCCTAGTTAATGATGGTCTCTCTTGTCCGTGTTCTAAGAGTAGGTGCAAGTGAATGATGGTCTCTCATGAATATAGTGTAAAAAGATGAAATGGAGAAAAATGAATTCACTTTTAGTACAAGTGTACCTAAACTATGGAATTTCCTTTCAAAAATTGTAATGATGAAATTTCCTTAATTTTGTGTTTGTAGAATTGCTTAGAACAAATTATTTTTGTGCATGACTGTTTTTAAAAAATTATAATGTTAATTTCATTTTTTTTTAAATTATGAAAGTCATTATATCCTTGAAATTACAAGTACTTGAGTATAAGGGTCTTAACATTATCAAACATTTATTTATTTAATTGTAGATATTAGTCTCTACTAATGGAGCATATAACTTATTTTAAGAATGGTTGAAAATAAGTTATGGTAGAAATAAAAGAGGCATGTATTTTAAGATTATGATATATATTTCAAGACAAAAATATATTAAAAATATATATATATATATATTTGGAATATACATAGTGGACTCTATATGTGTTTGTAGTTTCATCCATGAAAGATTTTTGTAGCCTATAATAAAAATAATGTAAAAATAGAGATACTAAGAAAAATGGAGGTTTTAATGTATTTATAGCCCAAACCACTAGGTTTGTCATCCTCAACCTAAATATGAGGCAACCAAATCAACAAACATGTATGCTAAAGTTGCCACTCTTGCCCGGAAAAAAGAATGTGCATGTGCTTTAGGAATGGGCACACATTCCTAGAGCACATGTCTGTTCCTTTAACACGTGTGCATTCCTAGAGCTTATACGTGTTCCTAAAGCATGCACACATTTTTTGTCTAAGTTTTCACAAGGCATGTCTAACAAGACTATTCCAGAAGTATCTTGTAGGCATCTAAGGCCATCAACAACATCTTAGGTATCCTTTGCCTCTAACTGGGTATATAGGTACCACTATCACTTAGAAAACATAACCTACATGTTGATGGCATTCTTGATCCTATTCCTCTAGGTCTTTCACTTCACCACTCTTGCATCTCCTCTTTATCTTTACCTTCAAACCATTGCTCACATACTTTTAGAGAAGGTATAACCGAACGATTTTCACTAGTGGAAGAACATAGGGGGCTAAAATTGAGATCCAATATTGGCTTCCAAAAATCACATAAATATTCCCCAAACTATGAGAAGAAAGAACAAGATACCGAACCTGAGACGAAAGAACAATATACTTCCTTGACTCTAATTTGAAAAATAAAATTAACAAAGGAATTGATGTACCTCTATTCCATTTAAATATGGCTCATGTGTGTGGCTTAATCAATTATTAGTATATTTTCCCACTTGGTTTGTACAAACTATGGTACCAATCATTGTATTCATCTGTGTCGTTCAATAAAATATATTAATATGTACAAACCCACAATATAAAATACAATTTGTCATTCAATAAAATATATTGATTTGTACCTACTCCACATTTTCCTCCCTTTCACCACCCCCTCACACCCACCTCCCCTTGTCTAACCTATCTCCCCCTCTTCTCTCCCCTCCCCCTTTGCTACCCATACCCATCCACCTTCCTTCTCCGATCACCTCCACTCCCAACCCATTTATCTCTGGAAACTACAACCATATGTGATCATCTTCTTTCTGGTGGATCTTTCTACTAGGATTGTTTCTCTCAATGCCCAAACCACTGTGCACAAACATATATTAAAATCCTAGGGCATTTTTCATACAGATCCAAAGTTGAATTCATTTGTGAGATTGCTCCACTGAACCTATGAAATCTGACATTGGAGCTTCCTTCTGAATTAAGACACCTTCATTGTTGGATCGTCCATGCAGGGAACCATTATGTGACTATCTAACTATATCATATATGGTCATTTTTTGTCTCAACATTGATGGATCTGAATTCATGACCTACTTTGAAAGTGATGTGGATATTATCTATAGAGCTCCGTTGGATATATCCTTCATAGGCTTAATGATTCTAGATGAGTTTATCTATGACTTAGAGATCTCATTCACCCAACCCTCTCCCACCCACCACCAACACACAATATAGCATTCCATCTATATGCATCTTTCAAATAAAATGGCATGACTCACTTTGGATTGCTCTAAATAATAATAATAATAATAGAGTAAATAATAATAATAATTACGCCGAAAGGTGTACACCTATTGACAATGGGTACAATTAATGATCTTTTAACTTTATTTAATCTTAAACCCTAATCTGATGGCTATGCATTGAAGATGCTAGCATATTCTTAGTCGTCCTCCAAAATCAATGGGTCAGATTTATTGTTCATAACTTTCTTGCATTTATCAAGGCATCCCTTAACATGTTTATTTTTTAACATTTACCTAATCACATTAAAAAATTACTGTAAGGATATGTAATTGCCATGTTTAAATGATTAAATAGGATTAAACAGTGGCATCTAAATAAATGCCCACGTTCTGCTTCTAAACCCGCCGTTTGAAACGTTTCATATTACCACAAACGGATTTCCACAAACGTTTTATATTGGGGCCACTCGTTACAATTATTACCAAAAACGTTTTATATTGGGGCATGCGGTCCGTCTCATTACAACGCACTGTTGTCAAGGCCAGTTATGGTGCTCATCGATAGAGATTCTGTGTAATGCGTGACAGATCAACCCTGGTTAATGCGAAATGCAACAATGTATAATTGAACAATTATGGGGTTGTATGCTAATTAAAACATCTTATTTATCAACGCATCCATTGGAACCCTAATTAGCAAATTCCAGATCGACACATTTCGATCATMAAAAATGAAAATATAGCTCCTTAAGGAATTACATATTTATAAATTGCGATATTTTGTTGTTTTATTTAATGTTTAGACAATGTGATTTAGATTTATGAATTGCAGGATTTCGGCAAAAGTAGAAGGTTCGTGTTAATGTTTAAAGAATGCAAAAATTGAATGACAATGACATCAATCACAGTGTTATTTTTTTCCTCCGATAATCAACAACTTCTATCTATTTTGATAAATCATAAATAAATATGATGATGGAATAACTATTAAGAAAATGGGTTGTCTGATTATATCAGTGATTCTCATTTAAAACAATGTTCGATCATTGCAATTTTTAATATATTATATATCCGTGCAATTTTTAATTTTTATTAAAAATTGGGTTGTATTGTTGTTAATTAGTGTTGTTTTTAATAATACAAAAATATAGTAATAAAGTGTTGTTTTTAGATTTCATATTGATATTAACTAAAAATTTCATATATTTTAATTGTATTTTTAGTAATAGTAATATGAAAGAAGTTTAGTTTATAAGTATTTGGAAATTGATTTTTGTCATACTGTAATTTAAGTATAATGAAGTGTAAAAGTAATTAATAGATTCAAAGCTTATTTGGATATTGAGAACCATTGTAAAACTATAAATTTTGTATTTTCTCAAAAAAGAATAATTTGAAACATGTGTTTCCCCACCTACCCTGACATTTGGTGTTTAGTATTTATGAAGAATTGTGGAAAAAATTCAAAAAATTTAGAAGCTACTTGTAATAATAGCCATGAAATTAGGTGCAATACATTTATCCTACCTTAGTCAAAGTTGGAATTCTTCCAAGTGAAAGTATAAATTTGGAGTTCATCATGATTTTTTTATCACTGTTCAACATGATTTTCTATCACTGTTCTTATAACAAGTATAAATTAGGTCGATGGGTCATTTTCCACCTTTTAAAATTAATAACGCCGATCGACCTATATCAACCACTTTTATAAAGTGATTGTTGCTAGTATTAACACTAATGTAAGTTTCAACAATGTTTTTTAATATATATATATATAATTTGTATAATAATTTATATTACTACATATATGCTGATTCTTATAACACATATTTATTCTTATATATGCTGAATTTTAAAACAGAGACATATAAAGTAGTGTTATTGTATTGCCAAAAAAATCTTTGGAACTGCCCAAAATCATAAATAATTATATTGAAATCCTATATGATCCATACAAACTGCCCGTTTATGATTGCGGGCAGAGCATGCGTGGTGAGTGCTGGTGATGTTTGCATATCAATCGCTAAAATAAATGATTAGATTGAAATCCTATATGATCTATACATGTATGGTTTCAAACTGCCCGTTTATGACTGGCTGATGATTGTTTCAATGTCATTCGCTAAAATATGATCTATACATGTATGGTTTCAAACTGCCCGTTTATGACTGGGTGATGATTGTTTCAATGTCATTCGCTAAAAAACAAAACACAATTAGCGTGCGGTAGACAGGTATTGCACACAATTGCACGATTCTATTATGGAGCTGCGCTGTATAGTGGGAAGGGAATGCCATGTTCACAACTGCTCGGTGGTCAAGGACGTTATTACCCTGTTCCTCAGTGTTGTGTCTGAACTGCCATGGGTAGCCCAAAGCCTCGTGTCGTGATCTTTCCCAGCGCGGGATTGGGCCATCTCATCCCGTTCGCTGAGCTTGCCATCCGCCTTTCTGACCACCATGGACTCTCGGTCAGCTTCATTTCCTGCAAATGGATGTTCTCCCCTCGTCTCATGGCAGCTTACTCGGAGCGCATCGCCTCCTCGGGTCTCGACATCACCTTCGTCCAGTTGCCAGAAGTGGAGATAGATGGCGCCGAACATATGAAGATCGAAACTCACATATCTAAACTTCTGGAGAAATCGAAAGATTCAGTTGTAAGTGCTCTCAGATCCCTCCTTGACTCTGCCCAGCCCGTCTCTGCTTTCATCACTGATTTTTTCTGCTCCACTATGTTCGACGTGGCCGCCGAGCTTGGCCTACCTACATACGTATTCTTCACTTCGACTGCTTCTCTGCTCTCTTTCATGTTATCTATCCCCAAGCTCGTCTCAGAGATTCCAATTTCGTTCAAGGACACCGAGTTTCCAATAGAAGTACAGGGACTTCCACCGATTGCTGGCACGGATCTTCCGCCTCCGTTTCAGGACAGGTCCGATGAAGCCTTTTACTGGGTCGTGCACCATTCCTCGTCCCTGTGGGAAATGAGGGGGATTTTAATAAATACCTTCGAGGAGCTGGAGCCGGAAACGATCAAAGCTCTTGTGGAAGGAAAGATATCTAATCCGACTGAAGCTGATCGGGTTCTCCACTTTTATCCAGTTGGGCCTGTCATATCCTCATCGCCTCTTGAATACAACGACAAACATGTCGAAGACGGACGGGCGGATTGCCTCAAGTGGTTAGACAACCAACCGCCTTCGTCGGTTCTGTTCGTTTCCTTTGGAAGCGGAGCATCTCTGCCGAGGGCGCAGGTGGTCGAACTCGCGGTGGGACTGGAAGAAAGCGGACATCGCTTCCTGTGGGTGCTTCGTAGTCCGTCGAGCAGCTTTCTCTCCATCGAGGAAATGGACCTTTCCCAAGTCTTACCCGAGGGATTCGAGAATCGAACCAGGGACCGAGGACTTGTTGTTGCTTCATGGGCGCCTCAGATTCCTGTTCTCTCTCATCCATCCACCGGCGGTTTCATTTCTCACTGCGGTTGGAATTCTACGCTAGAGAGCATCTCACATGGAGTGCCCATAATCTGTTGGCCTCTTTTTGCCGAGCAAAGGATGAACAGGCTTTTACTGGTTAATGAATTGAAGGTGGGGATAGCAGCAAAGATGGAAAGCGATGGATTTGTGGGGAGAGAAGAAGTGGAGAGAGCAGTTAGGGAGTTGATGGAAGGAGAAGGCGGCAGGAGAGTAAGGGCGAGAATGAGAGAATTGAAAGTGAAGGCCGTGAGTGCGTTGGAAGAAGGGGGCAGTTCATACAAAGCCATGGCCGCTGCAGTTTCTGAGTGGACAACAAACGCAAACGCAGAAAATTCGGTCGCTATAATTCCCCAAACATAGATTTCCAATCCGCAGGAACAA
>JASDQU010276249.1:0-14987 GCA_032191745.1 Picea mariana
TCCAGTCACCAGTTGGTCCTATAACTTATAGGATGATAACAAACCCCACCATAAGGGATAGCATTGAAATATTTCACTTGCAAGGGAGTGTTGGAGCTCCCTACCCCCAGACGCATGGTCTGTAAAGTAGAGTAAGTAAGCATTGAATTTGTTTCAAATTAGGGCATCCCATAGGAGAAGGGATCGCCTCTCACATTCTAAGTGAATGGAACAATGGTTGAAGCCATCCGAGAGATCGAACCCCTACACGGATTCATGAGTGTCAGGAAAGTCGTGGTCTCAACAGAAGAAAGTGGGGGAGGAGGTCAAATGCCCCCTCCATTGGTAGTTGTAACGGGAGTACAAAGACTCCCAGATGAAGTATCACTGTTTTCTTCCATCACCGCTCACCAAATGATTTGGCGTTCAGGAGAAGTCACCTCGGGGGGGACTATCTGAATTAAAAGTGGTGTTGATAGGTCATTGATCGGAGGATTTGATGGGATAAAATTCTCGGTCTCAAGGTCAGAAATGGTAAATTCCTTTGATTCCATAAAGTCTCCTCTGAAAGAAGGCTTGAGTACATTTTCCTGCAGCCAGGTCGCTTTGAACGATCCTTATTTATCAAGTCCTCGACTCAACGGTGGTGGAGGTGGCTCCAAGGTAAACGGTGATAGGACTTGAAGCCTTCACAACTAGAAAAGATGTTGATCTTCCACTTTGTGAAATGATCAACTGACACAGTAAGGTTTGACTAGCGTGGAACACAAAGAACACACTAAAATTTTCCTAAAGATAAATCAATCAATTGACTAACTAGTGGGAAGGATGGTTATGCCAATAGACACTAGAGAAACTAAACGGTGCAAGTGCAACTCGAACACGGAAGCACCCTCCAGGTATACTCTACAAAGCATGTTCTGACATCTTCCCTAGGTACCGTGGTATACCCCGCGGTCACCTGTGTAAGTTCGTAAAATATAGGAAACTAAGTTTCTAGCTCGCAATCTCAGGCAAGTACAGTCAATAGTCGAGCATATCGTAATGAGCAAGATAACAAGTTTGAAGCCCTTCAAGGGTGCTGAAAGAAACTGGTCTAGAATACAACTGAGGATATAAAATATATTCGAGGTCCACGAACCTCCATAAGAAAATGCAATCAGTATTGTTCTCAAGAAAGACCCTCAATATACAATCCCCACTATGTTTGGTCCGGCTTTGGAGGGGTTATCTCCTCTACCTTTCCTCACAAGACCTCGTGTTTATCCCCTGTGTTAGAGGGGGGTATCGACTAACTATTATGATGTTGGACTTAAGAAAATCCGTATATCAAACTCCAATGTTTGTTTTAAATGGTCTTGAAGAGTTTCCGCTTCACACCTAATTAAAGGCCCTAAAACCCTAAACTAGTCGGTGAACCCTACAAACAGAAAGTATAATATATTTTAAGTTAAGAGTTAATTTTAAGTCTTGATTTATGCAAAGGATGTGGTCATGCAATTAATGGTATTTTGAAGAGATGAATAAGGAAGAGAACTTTAGAGAATTTGAAAGAAAAAATATACTTCGAAATTAAAGCAAAGCTTGTAAAACTTTTTGTAACATTCAAATTTTCTAATAAATGTTTCAAGATCTTGTAATTGAAAGTTTCCTAAAAAGTGATTTCATTTGACTAAGCAAAACCACTTATATTTTAGGAAAGTAAGAAAAAAAATTGAAACTGAGACTCTTTATGTTGCAAATAAACAACCTAGACTACTTTACCAAACTAAATGCAAGAACAATTCTTTTTTGATTTTTCGAACTACTTTTAACAAGAAAAACTAAAGTAAATTTCTTTTTTGCTTTTCAAAGCAAAAAACAGGAAAAAAGAGAAAACAGAAACCAAGATTGATAGAGACCCTAAGCTAAATGTGTAAACATAGGGATTCAAAAAAGAAACCAAAGGAGGATCTAAAACTTGAAAGTTCACTCTAAACCTTTATGGAAAACAAAATAAAACTAAGACACAAGTTAACAATGAATCTTCAACCCAAACTAAGGAAAAAAACACAGACTCTGGAAGGTTCAAGAAAGCCCTGAGAAGCCTAAAATTCTATCAGGAAAGAAGCATACCTCTCTTTGTTAAAAAACACTTTCAATATATAGATATGTGGTTTGTTGCACCATCATCCTACGTATGTACGCAAGTTGTCTACTATGCAGGGCACGTATGTACATGGGCTAAGCCAAAATAGAGCACATACACCTCTGAGACTTTTCAAAAAGAAAAATACTAGGCAGACTGAGATGGCAGGGAAAACTAGTAGGAACCTTGCATGTGACCAAATACCCTTAAAAAACTCAGATAAATTGACTGAAACTCAAAAGGAAATCAAGAAGCTAATTAAAAACCCAAAAAACCTCCCTCTAAAACCCTAGAGAGACTCCCCGGCAGAGTCACCAATTCTTCTAGTGGGAAAATCCCCCTATAATTATACCAGGGTTTCAAGTATAGACAGATCAATGACTCCCTTAAAAGACAATCTAATTCCTAAACTACCCCAAACATTCCAGAAAATATGAATAGAAAGAAATAGGAAAGTGGATCATAAGCAGTACCTTTAGTCCAACGTTCGATGTAGACCACCTCCCACTTTGAAGCTTCCTTGGATGTTGGTCTCCTCCCAAAGATGACCTACATCAACACTTAGGAAAAAAATGCTACACATATCCTATTTCTACTCATCAAATAGGGTTAGATATAAATCATTATGCATAAATCAAATGAAAGACATAAAGATATCATTTGGGACAGCAAAAACGATTATTTTATTCAATATTCAAAGATTTGAAATTACAACCTTTGCAGGTCGACACTCCATGAACCTAGTCTGAGATCCTCTTAACTTTTCTCCAAGTGCACCTTCCAAATTCCTTCTCTCACAATATGTTGATCATTCCAAGGGAAGGGAAGGGATTGTATGGGAGAAAAAGGCTAGAGAGGGATTGTTGAAGAAAGAACTCAAAAAGGGCTGCAAATACTTGGGCAAGGAAGGAAAGGGAATTTGGGCAGAGTTTCACCGTTCTAATGCTTGATTTTGGAATGAGACCCGAAGACCTCCTTTCATATGACAAAAGGATAGTTATTCAATTTGGGGACAGAATATAGTAGGTAAAATGGTTGGGAAACCTCCAATAGCCCGTTAATTCCACCGAATTCCTTGCAACTTTTTATTTTTTGCAACCTTTTGAGGTATACGTGGGTTGTCTAGTATGCAACTAGCATATGTATGTGGTTTGTCTAGCATGCAGAAAGAATATGTACGTTGGCAGTAGTTCAGAAGGGCGCGTACATGCTCCAAAAAATGATTTTTTAAATAGAGTTCCTCATCATTGGTTTGGCAAATTGTGCAAGTAGAAAGGCCAATTCCATGTATGCATGGGTAGGGAATTTTAGGGCTATAATAGTAGTGTTTTACATGGCCTTGTTTCACTCCATTCCATCCATAAAAAAAAATATCATGATCATGTCTAACTTATCAAATGTCACCATAAAGGTCTAATTGAAAAAATAATAAGTCAATAAAGCCAAAAAGTCTAGAGGTGAAGAGAAATAAAGTTAAAAGACAAAATATTGAAGCTTGAGCAATGCCACCTCTCTATGAGGCCAATTCCCCTAGTCCCTAGCTTGTCTATGAATATCTAAGGAAAAAGGGATTTGTTCAATTAAATGAAAACACAAAGAAAAATGAAAAATGGGTAATAAGAAATAATGTCGAGGAAAGGTAACTCAATGTTAAAGCTCCATATTAAACATTCATGTATAAAATCCTAGCTCTCGAAAGCTAGATGAATAAAATCACAAGACCTATGAAAAATATTAAATGACTTTGTGATCCAAAATTAGTGCTAATTTCTTCATTCTACTAATTTAGATTCTTTCTCAATTTCTCGTAATTTCAGTAAATAAATTGGCTTAATTAATTAAAATTAAGCATTCAAGGACTGAAACACACAATAATAACTCAACAAATTGATAATGGAGTTCACCCATATGGGCTACGTTATTGGGTATGCTTCAATCGAAGAACTAGTCCATTCAGAAGGATGCAAAGTACATCATTCCAATTCTTTACATCAAACAATCGCCTTCGATTTTACGAGGAAAATCTCTCTATGGCTAGGGTAAACCACAACAGACGGAAATGACTGCAGAAATAAACTCTCTTCTCAAGTATTCTATGTAAACAAATATGCTAGCAAGACAATATAAAAGGCCTACCTTGTCTAGATGTTCGATGAAGTCCACCATTGAGTACTTGACCCAAAGCAATATACCTGCAACTAGTCCTCAACAACCAAGCAAAGAAAGAATGTGGTGATAATAAATGATGTTAGCACATTCAATGGCATAATCCATTAATAAACATGACAAATGGAATAATAATTCAAACATTTGCAAGATATCGATTGGATGGGAAAAGAGTATTTATATTAATATATGATCAGCAGAAGTGAAAATGTTACGGACTTTCATGTTCGCACAGTTCGGAACTGAGAAACTAAGTTCCTTCCAGCTGGGCCTCCACCACTTCAATCCTCCACCAAAGACAAGCTCATAAAAGAGAAACAACGAGGTTCTCAATCAATAAGGGAAGAGCTTAGGGGATGAAAACTGTTTTTATACTTAAACAATAAAGGGATGCAAACTCAATATGAAGTAAATAATTTCTCCAGAGTAACTTTTCTCTCAAAGTTGAATTATTTCTCCTCTTTTCCATGGCTCAGAATTGGCCCATTTATAGCCTTCAGATGAAAGTGAAGGGCCAATTCGGGACGGTTCCAGTATATGGAAGGCCAAGGATCATAGATCTCCTATCATGACATGGAAACCTAACATTAATTTTCATTTTTGGGCACAAATCTTGATGTACACAGGTGGTAGTGGTGTAGCCTGCGTATACACATGATGTATAGTAGGCAAGGTGCGTACATGTGGAAAAATATGTATTTTTATCTCTGGGATTTTACAAACAGGGATGATAAGTCTGCATAGGGAAATGGAAAAAGGACTTATGTACAAGATTGCATAGGGTGAGGCAAGTCTTTCTATAACAAATTCCCCCTAATGTGTGAGGTCATAGGAGTATCTGCGATGGCCAAAATACATTATAAACAACCCAGAAGTGGAGTGATGGGAAACTGGAAGAACTAGTTTCTCATTACATTCTTCCCTGACTTTGCATACATGGTTGCCAATAGAATTACACTACAGATCCATGTGAAAATATACCAAACAACTATCTGTGGTCATGAATAGGAAAATACAAATGTGGTTACATTCCAAAGGTTGTCACAGTCATGGAAAAGGCCTAGTAGAACCAATATCAAAATCAATCTGAAGATATATGTATACAATGGAGTACAATTTGATATCCCATGATTACTGGAGTCATATAGGTACTATTCCAATGAAAAGGAAGCAACAACTCAGGAAAGCTGTAGCCACATACTGATGTCTTCAAGTCTTCTACACAATCCTCCAGGGGTGCAAGTCTACATCATGTGAATAAAGGATTTGAGGTCGAACACAATGAGGCATCATTTGATTACCAGTCATTGAGATATATTGTTAACAAATGTGAGACAGTCTACCAATAATGAAAGTAGGTATCAAGGCACCGAGTACATTCTTACAAGTGTGAAAAAAAGCAGTCGGGGTCGAACACCTGAAGAATCCATCGATCAGGAGACATTGATGTATTCCCAATTGTTAATGGCAAGGGAACCTGCCACTAATGAATGAAAGCCTCAAGGTACTCATAAGACTCTAGGTCTTGTTTCCAGAATAGATGAGTTGAATTCGATGGAAGGAGACCCACTGAAAGGAGAGCATTAAGGCATCTCTCATTAGTCAGCACGAGGTACAAAGCAAGAATTTCATGATTTGGAGGAAATCAGATGAAGAACATGTTCATGAACTAATGACCCTGTGTGTCTTTCACGTGTGCCAAGTGCAAGCGGTAGACGAAAAAGACCCTCTGAATATCAGCCAATGAGGAAAACTACTGACAAAGGCAAGGAAACCACTAATAAGGCTAATGGCATCCAAGACACTGCACAAATCCTAATGTGTGAATAGATGTATGGGCGTCAAACATAAGGGAAACCACCCAATCAACGACCAATGATGAAATGTTGATTGTTGGGTTCAAGGTTACCTACCAATGATGAAAGTAGGATGAGGGTGCATGATAGTACTATAGTATCATGTGACTCTGAGACAATCTGAGGGTATGGCTGACATGCAAAGTCAAGAGTTTTGAGAAATGGTTGACACAGGTTGATAGACTTCCTTTGAACAAAAGCATGAGATATATGGAAGACTCCGACAGCATAGAATCAATGATGAAACCATGAGATGCAGGAGGCATCAATGAAACTCTCTATAGGAACTAGAAGAGTAACCAATCAGTAGAGAAGACTCTGTAACAAGCTCATCTTCCTAAGGCTGTGATAATCCCAAAATTATGATGATTAATGGAATCAATAACTTTGTGCTCTATTCAAAGGCGACACGACTGTTGCCAATATAAGATAATACTCCCTTCCCGTCCGTCTTTTTTTGTTTTTTCATAGACAAATGAATGTTATGATACATAGGAGGAAACAAGTGTCGCAAGTAAGCAAAACTAGTTCCAGCAATGGAACATACCTATGCTCAATGCAAGGAGATGCATGCGGAAGATGGACACTCAGGGGAATGTTCCCTCCTAGGTATAGGGTGTCAAATTGTGAAGGATATAAATGAGGCTCTTCTTGGTTGAGGATGCAAAAACTGTTGAGGAAAATGGTTTATAACGCAAAGCGAGAACCGGCTAAAGGCTCAATACTGCAAGCAAGGGCATGAGATGCAATCACAACTTAATGCCAAAAAAATTCCTTTTTAATGACATTTATTCTACTTGGTGTGAAAAAGGGATAAACTTGTGCCAAATAGAAGTCCTTTCAAATCCAATTTATGAGTGTGAAAGAAACAAGTTCACTTGGAAATCTTTTCACTTTTTGAAGATGAGTTGGAAAAGAGCTTAAATTAAACTCAGTTGGGAGTCCTCTAGGTATAAGGCAGCATGTTTATGAGTGAGAAATGAGGCCTAGAATAAAGTCATGTACTAGATATAAGGGACTCTCGGTCTTATGGAAAATATCTTTGCATGGGCACCAAATGAGGTAGGGGATCTAAATAGGGTACCCATGTTTGGTAAGTCTCTACCACTTGATAACGACACCACTTATAGCAGATGGAAGGTTCTATGTCGCAACAAATGGGTTCGTACCTAAGGTATAAAAAGTGACTGTTATAGGGAAGGACAATGCAAAAAAGCATGATGGAATGGATACATATCCTATATGTTGGGTAGTGAGAATACTTGCCAGTGGTGACGAACAACCAACATAACGTTGAAATCTGCAAGAATCCCTGGTGAAAACTACAAAAACTAACTCAATCCACTTCTATATTAGTCCATTAGGCGAAAAAATAACTCAAAACTATAGAAAGTGGGTAAAAATTGTTATAAATAGTAACAAAACCAAAAATTACTATGTCATTTTGACTTTTTACCCAAATAGTGAAAATTGGACCAAATTACCTCCAATCTTCAATTGGTGATTCTGGGAGCGTCAGGCGATGAAATCATAAACCATCTGGACCAGGTAATTCTTCTTCCCCTCCTCTTACTTTCTAGTGGATTAAATTTTTAAATTAGGTTTCAAATTTTGAGTAAATTAGGGCACAAATTGGGAAACTCGGTGTACGTGGGTTGCCACTTATCGGGTCGCGTATACGTTGGGTTATACACAACTGTGAAAACTATAGGGCATGTATATTGAGCCCTATACACGAATGTAAATGAAGTGGCTCGCGTACAAGTCTGTAATCAATAACTTCTATGGTTGCTAACTCAAATTTTGACTTTTATCTGGCAGGATGGTGCTAAAATGGAGGGAAAGGGAGCATGAGGAGGTAGATGTTGCTATGGACAAAGATCTGGGGGGCCAAATGGCCTTGAAAAGATGTTTCTTATATAAATTTTGGGCACTCAAAGGGATGAGGGCCCAGGTGAGGTTGCTTGAGATGCTTGTGGGTTACTGGGGCCCTGACAGTGAAAGCTTCAACCTCGATGGGAAACCATTGAGGATTGAAGTAGAGGATATCTACTTTTTGACTAGATTATTGCACTGGGGTGAGGTTGTAAGCCTCAAATCATGGGGAGCAGGGAGCAGAATGAAAACAGAGGAGTACATAGACACCCATTGTGTATCAAGGACTCCGAAGGTTGGGAGTCAACTCCCCATATGAGCGATAAACAATCTCAACCTCAATATTGTTGTCCTCATGTTGACCAGGATCACGGGCTCGGCTTCGTTGCACCAGGCATCGAGGCCGCTCATTTTCTATGTTGCAGAGTGTTTGATACCCATAGTATATGATTGGTGTACCTCACTACTGAATAATATGAAGAGCCAATTGAGAGAGTGCAAACAGGGTAGCAAGAGGAACTTCAGGTTTGCATCTATCTTATGTAGTTTTTTCTTCGAGCGGGCTCCAGTTTTGGGACCTAGAGTCAAGATTCTTTCGAGAGGACCTCACTAACCAACCATGGCACAGTGGACTGAGGTAAAGAGATAGAAAGGGGGAGGTAGGGTACCCACACCATACAATGAGTATTTCTTCTACTAGTGGTATCAATAGGTCATTGTCCTGGATGACTACCCCTATGCAGGGACCAACTTCAGAGGGGATCCTGACATGCCACTCCCACCAGGGATTGCCTAGGGGACATAGGTATGTCAAATGTTTTTAAATATTTCATTTTTCTTTTGTATTTTTGTATAGTATAACAAAAATATTTTTGGATGATTCTTAAGTACTAACTAGACACTTGTGTGAAGCAGACGTAGATCCACAACGGTCGGATGGGCTTCCCCGACATCGTCGGAGGCACCAGAAAGATGAGGTGGCGGGAGGAAAAGCTAAGAGATTCCTTCAAAACATACAGGGAAAGTTGTCTCGTTTTGACTCATAAGATTTCGATGGTTCAGGTAGAGGATCTGTCAAAAACCATGCAGTGGCAAGTGGTTGTTGTGCCCAGAGCTTGGGTGCGAATTTTTCGGCGTCTCACAAATGTCGTAGTTTTTTACCATGACACAAATTCGACGCCACAGGCGTAGAAGTTGTGGATATTGTAGTATTAGTTGTATATGTGTATTGAGGGTGTTAGCCCAAATTTTGTACTATAAACACCATATTTTTTGAAATATATATAAAATAGGGAACTTCACCTTGACTTATATTTACAATGTGTACATTAATGAGATGGTTTTCTTTGCTTTAGTTATGTGACAAATGCCAATCTAAAACGAAATTAGCATAAGCATCGGATACATGATTAGAACTCCTAGGAATGTGATAATAAGTAATAAAATCAAAATGTCATTCTAAAAGATGTACCTGTATGAATCGTCGGAGTAAAGTAGGATCACGCACGCGATAACTGTCATTCAACTGACATACTACTAACTGGGAATCCAGGCGAACCTCTAAAGATCAAATACCATATGAGATAGCATCACGCAAAATTTATATAACGGCGTTATATTAGGCCACATTATTCATGGATGGCCCTAGGCATATGCCACCTGAAGACACCAGTAGACCCTCACGTGAGTAAACCACCCAAGTGGTGGAAGCCAAGTTTCGTGTGTGACGACTAGCTCCGTTTGCAAATCCTAGGTAGACCGAAGACTCCATTGACATCTACCAACCAAGGGAAAACTCGATAAGCAAGATGAAGAGGAAAAGAAAGGGAAAATATATATACACTAAATTACATTAGTATACAAAAGAGTTCATCCCAATCTTGGGGCTCAAGCGTAATACCTTTTCAAGTAGAGCCCATTCCTGGGCTCGGCCAACATATTCCCTTCATAATATTCTAACTCATAGGTTCCTTCTTCTAAGACATGTCACACAATATAGGGACTGTGCCACATTGGTTTAAAATTTCCTGCCCCCAGTGGTTCTTTGGCTTGATCATATAAGAGGACCAATTCACCCTCAGTGTACAACCGAGGACAGACAGACTTATCGTACTGGACCTTGACACGTCTTTTGTTCACCTCGATAATTGTAGAGGTGTCTCGATGCTGCTCATCAATACTCTCTAGGTGTACAAGGCATCGCTTGATATCGGAAGTGTCAGGTAGGAGCGTGACTGCCAACTTGAGAGAAGGGATTTTACATTCAATAGGTAAAATCGACTCCACGCCGTGTACTAACTGGAAAGGGGAAAATCCGATGGCAGTCTTGACTGAGGTTTGGTATGCCCAGAGTGCGAGATATAACATAATGTGCCAGTCGAACTTACTTTGGCTAACAGTTTTTTACAAAATGGTCTTCAGAGACTTGTTTATGGCCTCTACTTTTCTATTTTCCTGGGGATAATAAGGAGAAGAATGACCATGTCTAAACCCCAGCTTAGATGCTAGTTCTTCCATCATTTTGTTCTGAAAGTAACTGCCATGATTAGTGACAATCTCACTCAGGATACCGAACCAGGCAATAGTTTGATTGAATACAAAAAATACGGAAGTCTTCCCGTCAGATTTAACTATAGGCATGGCCTCGGCCCACTTAGTAAAGTAGTCGATAGCCACGATAATGTGTTGATTCCCCCCCAGCCGAAGTTGGGTTGCAATCCACAAAGTCCACCCCCCACTTGGTTAAGGGACCGAAAGTAATGACTGGGTGAAGAGGGGTTGTATGCGATAACATTTTTCGAGTGAACACCTGGCAGGGGTGACACTTCTTAACTGCTTCAATACAATCTTTAAATATAGAAGGCCAAAAATAATTGGTTCGCAAAACTTTTTGGGTTGTCGCAAGCCTAGATAGGTGACCACCACAAGCCCCACTATGGCAATCGTTTAGGATTGATTCAGCTTCTCTGTGAGTTAAACAATGACGCAAGATGTTTTCTATTCCTCGACGATACAAACTGTCACCGACAATAGTATAATTCTTAGCTTGGTATCTTACACATCGTCGGTCATCTCACGAGATATGTTGAGGGAACTTCAAAGTTTGAAGATAGAGAACAATGTCTCCATACCAGGGGTCGGACAATGAGACAAGAAATATGTGTTCATTTGCAAACGAATCAACGTTTATAACATCCTCATCTAATCATGGAAAGTCATATATTAACTCTACGAAGACTAGTGATTTCTTGGATTTTGCAGAAGTGAAATCGAGATCAAATTCTTGTAAAATGACAATTGATTTGTTATATTTTACCCCTATGATACACCTGGTAAGGACATATTGAAATGGATTGAAATCAGCAACCACGATAGTCTTTCAAAGTAATATATAATTATGTAAACGTTGGATTGTGTGAACGACATACAAAGCTATCTTTTCAATGTGAAAATAATTAAGCTCAAGGCCAACTAGGTTTCGACTAAGATAGTAGATGACATGCTCGCGAAGTTCATCATCCTCCTGAACCAAAACCATACCAATCATCTCCTCAAATGCGGTGATATAATGCAATTAATCTCTACTGTAGTCAAGAGACTTCAGTAGATGTGTCGATACCAAGGCTTTCTTCAAAGAATCAAAGGACTCCTAGACTCACTCATCCTAGATAAAAGGGGTGTCCTTCAAAATATGCATGAAACCCTTAGTGATATTGCCATAATTTACTATAAACTGATGTAGAAAGTTAGCTTTCCCCTGTAAACCTTGAAGTTGTCTAATAGTGCGTGGGGGAGGAAATCGAAGTATTGCCTCAACCTTTAACGTATCTACCATGATCTCAGTCTCAAAAATTAGAAATCCCAAAAGATGACCAGACCTAACATAAAAGATGCACTTATGAGGGTTCAACCGGATTCTATAGTAATGACATCTTTCAAAAACAAACCAAAGGTGTGTAGAGTGATCCCCTCTCTTACGAGAGTGAGCAGCAATATCTTCCAAGTAAGCTTCAATTATATGCTTAAGATCATGAAATGTGAAGGTCATGGCACATTGGAAGGTTGCTCCAGCATTTTTAACGCCAAAAGGCATTTTTCGGTATGCGAAAGTACCCCAAGGACAAATAAACATCGTCTTGTGTTGATTCTTGGGTTTAATTGAATTTGGTTATACCCTAAAAATCTTTCCATAAAATAAAATACTTTGCTTCCCACACACTCGTCGAGAATCTAATCGATCAAAGGTGTTGGAAAGTTGTCTTTAGGACAGGCCTTGTTCAGGTCACGGAAGTCCATACATACACGGATAGTTCCTTGCTTCTTATTCATAGGAATGGGATTGGATACCCATTCGGTCAAGGGAACCAAGTAGATGAAGCTAGCATTAAGTACCTTCTCCACCTTTGCCTTAATAGCAGGGTCCTTCCAAGGATTGACAGCTCTAAGACATTGTCAAACAGGTTTAGCATCCGGATAAGTTCTAATCTTATGCTCGACAATATGAGGGTTGATTCTTGCCATCTCTTGACCAAGCAAATACATCTCGAAATTCCTTGAAGAGTTTGGCGTAGATCATGATTTCTTTTGGCGAACAATCTACACCGATATGTATGTTTTCAACCTTGTCAGGGGTACGAGAGATATTGATCGTGACGGTAGGATAAATACTCGCCATATTTCCTTCGGCATAAATGTTGTGCATATCAAGTGGAACTATGGAGTGACCGACTATCTCACTCAAAGTAGATCGAAAGTCATCTTGTTCGATCCTTTTTAGATCTGGGAGAAAATAAGAGCGGTGATATATGTCATCCCAAGGTTTGTCAGAACCATTCATGGCTTCAATGATAGATTTGTCTGAAGGAAAAGTCTCATCGAGGCAGTCATGTGAACAAGACAACGAAGTGGCCCATACGGGCCTAAGAACGGGATCCTCCTCAACTGTCGATGAGGTAACAGGATCGAGATTAGTGGAAGAGTCAAGAATATCTTGATACACAATCTCTGTTGTCGATAGTGGCATGGCCATTCCAACATGTGAATGACCTTCACAAGATGAAGTTGGGGAAGGTAGGGTCCACAGATCACTAAAATAAGAAGTGTGGAAAGGAATGGACCTCCCTATCGAAATAGACCTATTGGATATGGCGTAAATGTGGTGAATCGGTGCCATGAAGTCGAAAGTACCCATAAGGGAAGAATACATTCTAACACCAAAATTCTCAGTTGGCGACTGAGAATTGTCAATCACAGGGATCGACGGTCCAATAGATGCATTGGGAATAGCATACACAAAGGATAACTAGTTGATCATCACGATCTTCCCTTCATGAGGAAAACAAAGATTATGGAATATGGATGATACGACGAAGACCATAGCATAGGTCCAATTGTGTCCTACTAACAAGTTATAATCAAGAGGAGCATCAACTACATCGACCTCCACCTCTACCATCTTCCCACCTAACTAGATCAGAAAGGTAGAAATAATACCGTGAGGGCGGAAGGAATGACTGTCAAAAGTAGTCAACATGTTCGATGATTTAAAAAGAGTCAAAGAATTGAGAGATTTCCAATAGATTGGGGACATCACACATGTATAAGTGCCTTCATCAACAACCACACGTTTGATGGTATACTTTGAGTAGCCCATGTGGATTTGGAATTCCACATGGTAAGGCAAGCGAGGCTTCACATCTGTGACATCAAACTTGATAAATTTTGAGCCACTAGGTTCTAAATCTCCTAACGCAGATAATAAGGCATTCCTCTATGAAGGACATGTATGGAGTACCTCCAAAGCTGACATCGCATAGGGGGTTTGACCCAAGTCCTCAACAATAGAGTAGTTATGGGCGGCTCTAGCATTTGGATTGTGGTTAGAGCGCTTGAGTACTCCTTTCAGAATATGAGGTGATGGACCTGGTTTGTCATTATGTAAAGTCATCTCCAGAGGAGGAGGAGAAGATTCTATACCAGGTATATCTTTTGAAGAGCTATAATATCAAGATTGAGTGGCTACATTAACTTTCGCATCAACCATATTGATACACAAACGTTCATCATCTTGCAATAGCGGGTTTTGACTCCCACCAGCTTCATTTGCAACATTTGAGGAACTTGAGGCCATTTGTTGGTTATGTGGAAAAAGATTCGTCAGCACGAAGGGTGGTAGAGATAATATCCTCGCAGCTTCCACAAATTTGGGGCATAAATGAGTAAGGTGGTCATATGTACAAATCTTAGAGGCAAATTTCACCTTACGTCCTTCTCTCTTGCCCTCTCCAGCATTATTATTCTTCTTCTCATTATTACCATTGTCCTTGAGTTTATTATTATTTTTCCCACCCTTACGATTATTACATCCTTTCTTCTTATTCCCTCCTGGTTGTTGGTTACCATTTGGGTCGGCCAATGATTGCACAAAATGTACATTTGCCGACTGAGCGGGATTGGAAGACACAGATGAAGTTGGCCCTCCTACAAACTGGTTTAGGGACAACTCTTTCAAATGTCTTATCACCAAGTCTATGGATTTTACATTGGTGGAGCCTACAATGCCATCAACATGAGGTCTAGGATTTTTTCTATGGTCATAAGTTGACCATGGTGCATCCATAAGAATGTGGTATAACATCCTAGACTGAGTGTATATAAGATCTAATTGTTGGGATTTAAATATTGCTTCTTCCTCAGTGGTAACCGTGAATGTGGCAACATCCTTTGAGATAGGAGAGTGAAAATACTTAAGGAACCATTATAGAAGAGAGGCTGGGGGTATGGAGGTCTTAATCAACCTCTTTCATCTATGCCACTCTTGGATATGATCTGAGATATAAGTGGTTGTGTCCTGGCATAAAGTTGATGGAAGTTCTAGGCCAACATCGTAACGAACCAAAAATTGGAAGTGGTTAAGGAAGACCAACACCATCTGACTAAGCGTCCCATATCCCCCCTAGGTAGCTCGATATACCATTTCGCAG
>JASDQU010276251.1:0-14909 GCA_032191745.1 Picea mariana
GAACAAGGATAAGAAGAAACAACCATGCAAGAGACACCTGAATTAAGATATTTTCGATCAATTCTAGGAGCAACTTTGAGGCCAAAACCTAAGTTTCCTACCTATGAGGGAAGCCTCAATGCTAAACATCTCATTGATTGGATCAGTGAGTTAGACAAGTACTTTGAGTATGATGAGATCGAAGAGAACAAGAAGGTCAGATTAGAAGTGACAATATTGAAAGGGCATGCATCTATGTGGTGGGATAGTGTGAAAGATGAAAAGAGATGAAAGAACAAGTCGTTGATAAAGAGCTGGGATACGATGGTGGCTAAGATGAGAGCCAAGTTCTTTCCAAAATATTATCAGTTATCTTTATATAGACAAATGCATAACCTTAGGCAAAGGTTATTGTCTGTAAGAGAATATACTGAAGAGTTTTATAAAGTGAACCTGAGAGCAGGCTATGTAGAACGATCAACACAGAAGACTGCTAGATATATCAATGGGTTGAGGATAGAGATTCAGGATGAGATCAACATGATGTCTCCTAGGACAATGGAAGAGGCATACCAATGTGCCTTGAGAGCAAAAGAAAAGTTATTGAGAAATAAGAACTTCAATAGGGGAAGAGGTTCATCCAAAGGAAGAGAGAAAACAACTGGAAGAGGAAAGTTTGCAGCCCAAAAAGGAGAGTCCAACAACTCAAATCAACAGGAGCAACAAGATAGAAGAGGGGACTCAAGGGGGAGAAGGCCTTACCAAGGAGGTAGAGGTAGAGGAAGAGGCAGAGAAACTGTCTTTAGATGCTACAAATGTAACAAATTAGGTCATAGATCCTTTGAATTTCTAGAAAAGGAAGACATAGGAGAGAGAGGAGCCTATGTAGCTCAGAATGAACAACAGTAAGAGAAATTACTAGTGGCTGAAAATTTTCCAGAGACGGGAGAGGATTTGATGATGAACAAAGTCTTATTGAAGCCGGATAAAGAGAAAGTTGAACCTGCCCAAAGAAAGGCTTTATTCAGGACTATGTGTAAAGTCAAGGAGAAGTGCCGCAGAATGGTGATTGACAGTGGAAGCATTGACAATCTTGTTTCCACAGAAATGGCAAAGAAGTTGAACTTGAAGAGGATCAAACATCCTATTCCATATAAAGTATCACAGCTGCATAAAGGACATCAAATCCTGGTAAGTGAACTATGTGAAATTGATTTTCAATTAGGTACATATAAAGATAAAATTATCTGTGATACTATGCCCATGGATGTTTGTCATATTCTTCTAGGGAGACCATGGAAATGTGACAAAAAGGTGGTATATGATGGTAGGAGAAATTGTTATAGCTTTGAGAAAGATGGGATGAAACATATTTTATTTCCTTTGCAAGAAGGGAGTACAGTAGCGCAGAAAGCACCTAAGGTCCTAATGTTGACAGGGAAAGAGTATTTGCAGCAAATTGAAGAGGAAGAGTTGAACTATGTTGTAATATGCAAGCCTAGAGTGGTAGTAATAAAGACTGGTATTGCAGATCTGCCTGAAGAAGTTCAGGAGATGTTGGATGAATTTAGTGATATTGTGGTAGATGATTTACCCAATGAGTTTCCACCGAAAAGGGACATTATTCATCACATTGATTTTATCCCTAGAGCAATCTTACCAAACAAGGTAACTTATAGACTGACACCTCAAGAAAATGAAGAAATTAGAAGGAAAGTTCAAGGACTGTTAGATAAGGGGCTGATAAAAAAAAGTTTGTGTCCATGTGCAGTACCAGCAGTACTTAGCCCGAAGAAAGATGGGGAGTGGAGAATGTGTATGGAATCTAGGGCCATCAATAAAATAACTATCACATATAGGTTTCCATTTCCTAGGATGGATGACATTATGGATTTCCTGAGTGGGGCAACATGATTTTCAAAGTTATATCTGAAGAGTGGGTACAATCAAATTAGAATTCAAGAAGGTGATGAGTGGAAGAAAACCTTTAAGACAAATGATGGGTTGTATGAGTGGTTGGTTATGCCATTTGGATTGTCTAATGCACCAAGTACCTTCATGAGGTTAATGAATGAGGTCTTGAGAGAGTTCATAGGTAATTTTTTTATTGTTTACCTTGATGACTTTCTAATTTTCAGTCAAACAAAAGAAGAGCACTTGAGGCATTTGAGATGTGTCTTAGAGAAATTGCAGCAAGAGAAATTGTTAGTAAATATGAAGAAGTTTTCATTTATGAAATATGAATTAGTATATATGGGATTTTTCATCTCAAGAGATGGTCTGAAGATGGACCCACCAAAGGTACAAGCAATCTTTGATTGGCCTTCACCTTGAAGTATTTTTGAGGTAAGAAGTTTTCATGGCTTGGCTAGTTTTTATAGGAAATTTATCAGAAATTTCAGTGGCATTTGTGCGCACATTGTTGAGACAACTAAGAAGGACAATAAGTCATTCCATTGGACAACAGAAGCTGAAAAGATTTTTCAGTTTTTGAAGAAAAGAATCATTGAACAACCAGTATTGAAATACCAAACTTCAGTCATCCTTTCCAAGTAAAATGTGATGCAAGTGGGACAGCAATTGGAGTAGTGCTTAATCAGGAAGATGGGTTGGTTTCTTACTTTAGTGAGAAGTTGAATGAGGCAATACAAAAGTATCCATCCTATGACAAGGAATTCTATGTTATTTTTCAAGCATTGAAGCATTGGAGGCATTACCTGATGCTTGGAGAGTTTGTTTTGTTTTATGATACTCATGCCTTGCAATATATTATGCAACAACCCAAACTGAATCAGAAGCATGCCAAGTGGGTGGAGTTCATGCAAATTTTTACTTTTGTGTTGAAGCACATAAGTGGACAATAAAATCGGGTAGTTGATGCCTTAAGTAGGAGACAATTGATTGTGCAAGAGAATCAAATCCAAGTTCTAGGATTTGAATCCTTAAGAGATTTATATGACACTGACATTGATTTTCATAATGCATATAGAGCTTGTAAGAATCCTATGGAGGTAGATAGAGGGCCATGGATGGAGTATATGTTGCAAGATGGTTTACTCTTTAAAAATAGTAAACTTTGTATTCCCAAATGTTCCATGAGGGATAACTTGATACAGGAAAAGCATAATGGAGGAATGGCAGGTCACTTTGGAAGTGATAAAACCTTTGGACAGTTAAGCCATTTTTATTTTTGGCCAAAGATGAGATCTGAAGTAGAGAAGTTTGTGAGCAGATGCAAGGTATGCCAGCATGCCAAGGGAAGAAGCCAAAACACGGGCTTGTACACACCATTGCCTATTCCAAATAGGCCTTGGGATTTTGTGAGTATGGATTTTGTTTTGGGTTTGCCAAAGAATAAAAAAGGATATGATTTTGTCTTTGTAGTTGTTTATAGGTTTACAAAGATGGCACATTTCATTCCATGTTTTAAAACAAGTGATGCTACACACATTGCTAATTTATTTTTCAATGAAGTTGTAAAATTACATGGTTTACCTAGAAGCATTGTATCTGACAGAGATGTGAGGTTCACTAGTCACTTCTGGAGGACTTTGTGGAAGAAGTTGGGTAATAAGTTGAAATTCAATTCAACTTATCATCCACAGTCCGATGGCCATATTGAAGTAGTCAATAGAAGCCTGGGTAACATGTTAAGAAGTTTGGTTGGAGAAAATCCATAACAGTGGGACAAAGTGCTAGCTCAAGTTGAGTTTGCATATAATGATTCTCCAAACATAAGTACAGGTATGAGCCCATTCCATATTTTGTATGGAATGCATCCTAGAGGGGTGTATGAACTTCATGATTTAGGACAATTGGAGAAGAGAAGTGCAGACAGAGAAGACTTTGCAGCAAGGATTATTGAACTTCAAGAACAAGTTAAAAGGTTGAATCAAAGTAATGTCGGTTACAAGACAAGAGCAGATTTGAGAAGAAGAGAGAAGAATTATGAAGTAGGAGATCTAGTTCTAGCCTATCCAAGAAAGGAGATATTTCCTAAAGGAGAGTATAACAAACTGAAGATGAAGAATATTGGGCCTTGCATAATACTCGGGAAGTTCTCTGCAAATTCCTATGAACTAGAAATGCCAACTGGGATTGGTATTTCACCAATTTTAATGTTGCAGATTTATATCCTTATGTGGTTGACGATACAGGTCAAATTATAGCAGGTGAAGACTCTGTTGAAGACCTTCAATGGCTGAAGAAAATGCCTATGGTACAACCATTAGAAGTTGAAAACATTCTGGATACTAAGGTTCCAAGGAGCACGAGGAAGAAGGACTATTTGGAGTATTTAGTCAAATGGAAGGAGCATCCAGTAGAGGATTCTACTTGGATGAGTGTTGCAGAGCTGGAAGCTAAAGGTTTCGTTGTAGTTGATTTAATGAATAGGGGTTCATGACTTTTCACCCCTGGGAGTTTGATGCAGGAGTATCATCATAAAGCCAACAATGTGACGAATTGGTCACATGTTGTGGCTTTAGAAGGGGACAAGCAATCCTAAGTTTGAAGAAATTTTTAGTTAACTGCTTTATTTATAAGTGGCACTTTGATCCTCCCTGCGAGGAGATCCAACCAAGTAGATTAATGGTTGAGTAATCATAGGATTTAGTTTTTTCTAAATTTAGTAATCCCTTCATTTTCTGAAGAAGATGGTTGGTTGTTAGATTTTGGGGGGATTTGTAATTTCGAACTGATGGAATAGTTAGTTAGGGAGGACGAACAAAGAGGAGTGGGGGAGAGACTATGGATAGAGGTTTCTTGAGTAAGAAAGGAAGGGAACTGTCTCGGAGAATTAAAAAAAAAATATCTGAATATGGAATAAAATCAGTTTCACGTGTGTCTAAGAGTGTAATGATATGGTTAAATGGAATCCGTCAGGCTGACTGTGTGCAAGATAACCCGAATTCTGTGTGAAAATAGTTGTTATGCATCTATGTATTTTTTATGCACAAAGTAGAATACAATGAATAGATGCAGACTGAGTATTATATTTAGTGGATGATAAAAGTGGTTGAGCTCTCTTTCTATTGTGTTAGAAAATGTTCGATTGCAGTATACGTAGAGGGAATTCACTTACAGTTGTTTTGCAAAGTTGGCAAGTTTGGAGGGTCGAGATAGTGAGTTTGTTTGTATAACCAAAGGTTAAACGGTTGAGACCTCATTCTACTGTGCAAACAAAAATCGACAGTCCTAGAGGTACATCAATCAGAGTGGGAAAGAAATTAATTGTGCCCTAGGAGTGCAATGAAACCATCAAGTGGTTTTATGGTATTATACACGTCATTAGAAAACTGATATCACACTCAGAACTTTAGTTGGTAAAAACCACTTTGTACCAATTCCAATGAACCTTTGGTCATGAGGTTCTTGGTCTTATGTTATGAGAAGAGGTGTTGAGGTTAAATAGTCATAGAACCTCTAATATTGGTTTTGAGAACCCGACAGAAATAAGGGAAAGCCAGATTTATCTAAGGTTCTAATTAAAGAGACTATCTCACCACCCTGCCACCGAAAATGATACGTGCAGATGCCAAAACCAATCTCCTAGAAACACTAGCAAATGACAGGGAGAGATACTGGGCAAAGTGGTGGAGAAACTTCAATGGACACTGAGGTTGATGGATCAATAACGGGGTAAACTTCAATGGCTTTGAAACCCGATGCTTCTTACTCTGCTTTTGCAGGCTATGACTCTCGGATTGAAGGGGATGTAGGCTCAAATGGAAGGTATGCTATGAGCTTTGTGCCTATTGTAGCCTTTGCTGATCCAGATGCTTATGAAACTGCTCTGACTTATAACTAAACTTGTTGATGAATCGATATTGGCAAGGTTCTTAAATCCAATTTTTAATGGTACCCATAAGTTATAAGATGAAGGTAGTAAATCAAGCCAAGGGTAAGGTTGTATCATGCCATGCCATGCCATGCCATCCCATCACGGGTCTATAGTTGGTCCCTCCCAAGGAATTCAATTCTCAATGATCTAGTTGACTTACCAATAAAATTTTAGTCTAACATATCAAATTGAAAACCCTCATGAATGGCATATTCAACTCATGTACGCTTTGTTGGTTGATAGAAATACCACCAAAATTAAAATAGGTGAAACACCTTTCTTGTTAGTTTATGGGAAAAAAGTTATAATATCTATTGAGTTATAAATTGCTTCATTTTGATTACCCTTTCACATAGAAGAGTTAAATACTAATTATGTCGAAAGAGATATGATGCATTGCTTATATTAAAATAACGAAGAAAATGTTACAAACAATAATGTATAATAATTAAGAACAATTAATATAAATAAAATAAAAAATCCATAAAAGAATAATAATGTATTGAATGTATAATAATTAAGAATAATTAATATAAATAAAATAAATAATCCATAAAAGAATGATGATGATGATGATGATGATGATTATTAACATCCACTAAGACCTAATTGGTCTATCAGACCTTAAGACGGTGAGTGATTATTTGTGATTCTTTAGAATTTTGTTTCTGTACTCGAAAAGCATTAAGAGAAGCTTTCCAAGATCACCATACTTTTGTTGAGTTAAGAGGTTAGGAAGGTTGGTAGTGTGATCAATATTTTGAAAATGAGATCTAATATGGGTATAGGTTGGACAATTTAAGAGAAAGTGCTTCTCATCTTCAACTTTCTTAGTGTCACAAAGGTGACACACTCTTTCATCCCATGGCATTTTAGGAATTGACCAACACCCAGTTTCACTATGGAGCTCCTGAGAATTTGTTCTTATCTTAGTAATGCTTATTTTTTTCTTTACACTTGACAAAACAGATAAATATATATGGGTTGATTAAAATGATACAAATATGAAGTATATAAGTAGTATGTCAAAACGTGAATCATATGAAGGGATGTGAACAATGAGAATAGACTCCTCCTTGATTAATTAGGATTAATTATTATTATTCATGATCATTACATCTCTCTCGTCTTGAGAAATGTGTGTCCTTAAAGTAGTTAAGGAAACCCAACGAACATATCTTTGATTATTTAAACAATTTTAACATGACACAACAATTTTGACACATTACATATATAAGAATCAATCCATTTTAGGTCAATTTTTTTGGTATTTTTGTTGAAAGAAATTTTGGAAAATACTTTTATAACTCCAAAAATACTTTTATAGCTCCACAAGTGCTTTAATGATAATACCATACATACATAGCTTTATTGAAAATGATAATACCATACATACATAGCTTTGTTGACAAAATCTTACCACTTACATTTATTAATTTGTAAGTTTACAAAATCTTACCACTTACATCATTTTTTTATTAGTTCTCTTTGGATTTTAATCTCTATTGATTTTCCTAATTTTTTATTTAACCAAATAAATAATGTTTATTTATAAATTAATGAATATTTATTTGTTAATAAATTGTTCAAGATTATTTTTAATTGTATATACTTCTCATTCTTTAACTTCTGAATTTGTAAAAATAAGCATCTTTTCATTTTTCTTTAATAAATCTTTGTTTATATATATATATATATATATATATATATATATATATATATATTTGCATCTTAACACTTAGTTTATAATTTACTAATTTATATTTTAAATACTCAATTTCACAAACAATGCTCATCTTTCTATATTTCTCTATTTCTCATAAGTTTAGAAAAAAATAAAAATAAATAATATTTAATTTATGAATAACTCTTTGTTCTATTACTTAAACCAATATAAATCAATCATGTACAAAATCTTTTTAACCAATGTAAACCAATCATATACATAACCATATAAACCAATTATATACAAAATATTTTAAATCAATCATGTACAAAATCTTTTAAACCAATATAAATCAATCATATACATAATCATATAAACGAATTATATACAAAATATTTTAAATCAATCATATACAAAATCTTTTAAACCAATATAAATCAATCATATACATAAGCATATAGACCAATTATACACAAAATCTTTTAAACCAATAATATACAAAATATTTTAAATACTTCAAAGCAATTTTAATTTATTAATTTTCATATTTTCATAAGTATATCTCAAAATATTTTTCAATTTCATTACTAACACATTCAAATTTTGTTATTAGTCTCTGCCATGAAACTATAATAATGAGTTTTCTTTTGATGTGACATTCATTTGTCTTTTACCATAAATTTGTGTATGCAATATAATGTTTAACATAAGAAAACAAATATATATATATATATATATATATATATATATATATATATATATATATAATAAAAATATTTGTGTTTATCATTTTTAATTGGTTAATAGAATTGAAGTGTTATTGTTCCCTTCACCTCTTTCAAGAGATAGAATTAATTACATAATCAATGAATTTCACCAATCACCACATCTAAATATAAAAAGTTGTAATATGTATTATTCTATTTATATTCTATTTATTATCTAATATATTATATATTATTATATTTATATTATATTATAATTCCATTCATTAATTATATTAAATTTCATTGTTTAACATGTATTTCCAAATTAACTAAGTAAAGATCACATTGTCATGTAACCTTTGTTTCTATTACCATAATTTTCATTCACTTATTTAATGAAATTTATTCATCTTGTTATTTCTATTACCATGCCATTCAAATTTTGTTATTTCTATTACCATAGTTTTCATTCACGTATTTAATAAAATTTATTCATCTTCTTATTTTTATTACCATGGTTTTCATTTTCATTCACTTATTAGTCTGTGCTTCCGACCAGGAACTTTAGCTTTAACCTCTTGTTAATTGACCCATATTAAATGGTGCAATTTGTTTCATTAATTGGTGTACTTTTCTATTACCATGGTTTTCATTCACTTATTAGTCTGTGCGGAACTTTAGCTTTAACCTCGTGTTAGTTGAACCATATTAAATGGTGCAATTTGTTTCATTAATTAATTGGTGTATTTTAGTAAGTTCTTAATCATACTGGTCAAGTTTATGGGTCATTATTAAATTTATTTATTTTTTAAAACAAACTTATTCATCTATTTATCAAATAAAATTTTGGATTGGTTCAATGAATTATAATGGGACTTTAATTGGTGTATGCCATTTTTTTTTCTCAATTATAAAAAAATACATATGATTTAAAAATATATAAATTTTGTCCCTGGCTCCTTTGGGGGCTCTGACAGTTACATTGGAGTCTTGTCTGCAAAGCATTACAGTGCACTCCAAGCAACTAACATGTTGCTCATGCTGCTTAGCCCTTAGCCACCTCCTCACTCCCACCTCGCTACCGCTCACTCACTGCGCCAACGCACTACGGTTTCCATCTTTGTTTTTTAGCTGCCAAAGCATCCGTAATTACAGTGAAGATCAAAGCAGAAAATGTCAGTCGCCTTTGATACTTCTAAAGTATTCCAGTGACTGGAATCCATTGGAAGATAGAGGAATAGGGAGTGGTTGCTTCATATTCAAGCTTGAAGAAATTGAGTACTCGAATTATTTCTTAGACAAAACTTTACTAGGAAGAAATGGGTTTGCTAGCGTCTACAGGGGATTTTTGAGAGATGGAAGCTCTGCTATTGGTAAATGTTTCAGTAAAACCAACTTTAAGACGGAAGAAATTGAATTCCAGTAGGCCTTTTGTTCCAATGCCAGAGCAGAATGCTTTCTGGTGTATAAATTTATTTCCAACCAAACACTCTTCCATCATTTGGATGGAGAGGCTGGGAGAAATCTGGAGTGGTCGACCGAAGTAAGGAGGATAACGCACTAATCACAATGGAAATGGTTTAAAGCTGGACCCTGCCCTTGGTAGAAATATCACTATGAATGGTGTGGCTTGCAGGTTCGACCATGGAAACACTATCTTCCACCGTCAATGCCACACAATTTGACCCTGCGGTTACTTTGGATGTTTATACTAGAGCAGACGCTTAAAAAAACTTTTATTTCCGAATAATAATATCAATCTACACATTATCCAATTCAACATGTTTAAAATTACAATAGTCATACATGAAAATTATAATCCAAAAAACAATTCAATTCACAGTCTCATACATTTTATGGTTACCGTAAATTTGTTTGTATTGGCGTTTCATACATTTTATGCCTTCCTTCCAAGGACAGGTTGTAAGTGTGTTGCACGATACCTTAGATCTTTTGAAAAGGAGCCGCTTTTCTAACAAATTTGGTTGACATCCATTAACGGTATTGGGATATTTCTTTTAATTTTTCATAATAGTATGTTGATATTACACTTTATTGAAAAATGTCTATTTAAGTTTTTGATGTGTAATAAAAAGAACTATTTGTTGTTGCATTTAATGGTTTGGTTTATACTTATTTAAGAAAGTATAAATAATTACTTACTTATTCTTTGATTTAGATGGAAATTGAGAACCCGTTTTCAATAAGAATTACTTGACTTTTTTCACAGAAATTATATATATATATATATATATATATATATATATATATATATATATATATATATAAATAAATGAGATATATATTTTAAAGTTGAAACCTTTATCACAGATTTATTTTGCTGTCGCCTAATTATTATGTGATTATTTTTAGAAAAGTTGTAGTTATGTAGAAATTGTTGGTGTGTTATTTACTCCATATCCAAACTTAGAATTAATTGTAAATAAAAACAAAAATATTTATGTGGATATAAAGGATGTATGAGGCATTGATGACTTTTATCTTTCGCACAAGAAATTGAGAAACTAATTTACTAAGTATTAATTTCAGACAATTTCTCTTTGTATTATATGGACAAGGGGGTTTCATACATCAATTTGGTGTGTTGGTTTGGTTGTGACCTTAAAAATAGATTATTATTATTATATTTTGGGAAATAGATTGTACATTCGGGGTTTTTGAAAGTGTGAAGTTGGGTTTTTGAAAGTAGGTTTGGGCAGCGACATACCATTTAGTTTGAGAGCCAATACAGTTTAGTTTGGTTGCAATTCAAATTAACATGTTGGTTTTAAATTTGTTACGAGTTTAATTTAAATTAATATGTTGTTGGTTATAAATTTGTTATGAGTTTATGTGGAAGGTAAGAATATAAAATATTGGTAATATTTTGTAGTGTTAAATTAAGTTTGAAGGTGAACCAATGTTGTGATTCTTGCATAATTTTATGTATTTATATATTACTTGTGAAAAAGAAATGATCAAATTTTATGACTGGATCTCTGTTTACATATTGCTTGTGGAAAAAAATGGTCAAATTTTTACTAATTTTTATTTGCTATAATCTAAATCTGATTCTATTCACTGCACTAGAACACAAGATGCACTAAAACACATGGAGTAGGGACTAACTACTTTGCAACTATTTCTATTGTTTAATGAAATTTATTCATCACTTGGCACACTGACCCACTAAAAAGGAGAGCTCTTATTTTTAAATATTTGTTAGAACAATAAAATTAATATTAACAAACTTATTTATGATTGGTTGCTTCAGCGACTCACACTGCACTTTGTCTGACATTGCAGTCGAGGCTTGCAACCCATCCCTTGTAGATCAATCCACTTGAGGCTTGTAGTGCATCCTCTACTCTGTCTCTCACCGCCTTGAATGCCAAAGTAACTGTGATTATATGCTTAGCTTGCTTGCTAACCGATATCACTACAACTAAGTCAATCGAATGGAGAAATAACATTCTTCGCCTTCCTCTTTACAGAAGCCAAAGAATCAACAATTCACCTCCTCCTTAGTAGTCGGCTCAAGTCCTAGCCTCACTGCAGCTTCAGGATCATACCCTAACCGCAGGTCCTCCCTTTTCCCCCTTTGCACAAGCTTCTTCAGGGTGGTGATTGTTTCTTGCAGGATTTGTGTTTGGGCAGTGACTGCTACTTGCAAGAGGTGGTTACAATGACCAGGTACTTTGTATATATCTCCATATCCATCGATCTATCCTTGCTTAAGTTTTTTATGAATTTCTTCATCAAGGACCTGCATGAGGAAGCAACAATACAATGACATGTATTCTCATCATATTGATGAATTTATTTATGAATAACTGCAGTAAATAATAGTTATACTAGAAAATAGAAGAAATTACTCTCTCTACTAAGTTTTGGCTCTTGCTAAGCTATAACATGATTGTAGTCTTCCTTCTTGTTCTTGAAAGGCTTTGAATTTTCTCTCATACAGATATCAACATTTCAATATTTGGCAACTCCTTTATTCTTACAGACCAACGGATGTCCAGAGATTGAATTTTTGATAGACCACAAAGCCCTCCTATTTTTATCAATTTCTCACACCACCACAAGGACAAGATCCAAAGGTTTGGGAAAACAAACTTTTGAAAGAATACCTCTAATATTTATGTGTTGTGTAGATGCAACTCCGTGAACCCAAACATGCATTTGTCATTTTCATGGACTGACTCCAACTTATTAAACTCTCTACATATTTCTCTTTCTTCTTCAAAATTTTTGAATGGAAGTACCAGCAACGGATAATGCTATACCCTTGAAAATCGAAGATTTTCCATCTTCAAAAGGTCTTGTGGCAAGTATTCTATCCCACAACCCTCAATGGAAAAGTTTTCCAACTGAAGAAACGATGGAAAGTGATTGGGAAAGAATTTTAATCTTGGTGAACCCTCTAGATACAACTGTTTCAAGATATTTAGGTAATATAGAAAAGGAGGCAACACTTCCAATGAATCATTACCTATTGATAGATATTCTAAATTGCATAGATTTCCAATCTCGTTGGGCAATTCTTTTAAGTTCTCTCTAGACAACACTAATTGTTTCAAGGACCATTGTTGTGCGACCTGGGGGGACAATTACGTCACATTTCTACAATCATCAATATTTAATTATTCCAGGGTCATAATATTTCCAACTGTGGCGCTGGAGATGGTCAAATTGTGACAAAAGCACAAATTTAGACGTTTGAGTCGAGTTAAATTCCCAAAAGAATTTTGAAGCATCTTTTCCATATTTTCTTTTATCGATATGTTTTAGTTCATAGCTCTGTGACTGCAAATTTCCAAATCCCAATAAGGAAATGAGAACAAAGAAACCAATGAATCATAGCTCTGTTTCTGGTAAGTGTTCTTGGTTGAATCTTTTTTTTTGCAGATTTCATTTTGCTTTCATTCCCATGCGAAACCCTTAATTTCCACATACTCGTAATTTCCGACTTGAGTTCCATTTTTGTTCAAGGATAATTTTCCACAAATTGACATCCTTTCAGCCTCTTCGATTTGTGAAATAATAGATTCATAGCACTTGAAGTCAGGAAGACTTAATAAATACCTTTGCTTCAACCCTACTCGATGAGCGAAGCAACACTATTAAAAAACTGCCATCGGTTTCAGGGATGATTTTAAGGATGGAAAATTATTTTAAAATGTAGAAAGCTTGGCGAATCATACTAATCCTTCATATTCCAACTATAAATGATTGGCGATATTTTTGTAAAAATATTCAAATTTCTAAGGATTTTATATAGTTTTTATAAAATTTTGGTGATTTTTAAGGTAAAATAATTTTATCATATAGAATTTGGGTGAATCATTTTTAAAATAATGAATCTCGTTTTTGGAAAAATCATGGAAAATTATCCCATGAACAAAATTTATCCCCTAAAATCATCCTCGATCGGTTTCCTCTCTCGCTCTATTCCACTGAACGCAAGTCTTCTACTCATAAGAAATAAACACTGATTTTCTATGACATGTTAGCAAATATGAAAACAAAGATTTTTTTCATCTCTCGGTAGTTATTGCATAAGGCTCCTTTTTTATTTCAAGAAAAGGACTTAGGGTACTTGGAAATAATGGAGAAAGCGCTAGTTGTAAGCGCCAGTTATAAGCATCAGTTGTGAGAGTCAGTTGTAGGCGTGTTAAGAGTCAGTTGTCTAGTTGTCTTTGGTTTGCATGTAGCCGAGTCGGGAGAGTCTTTTCCTATATAAAGATGTAATCCGTCTTCATTGAATGATAGAGAAGTGAGTGTAGCTTCACCGTGGTGTTTTGCTCGTATATTTTATCTTGGTATCAGAGCCACGGGGAGAAGTGCGAAAATTCTTGAAGTTCGCAGGTCCCTCCTCTGGTAGGGTGAGGGGGCATATTACTCGGCCTTCACGCGCATAGAAAACGGAAAAATTCCCGCAGGCCAAGACCGCGTTACGGTGCGGAGATATTTGGGCATTCCCACAGGCGGAGTACTCGAGACGTGCGAACACCTCACAGCCAAATACAGAGTGAAGTGCGAGAACTGCGAACTCCCCGCAGTCAAGTAAGTCGTGAGTTTTTGAGATCAATTGCATGGATTTTTTTTTAGTGAAACTTTGCATGCGCTGGCAGAAGACTGCTGTGTGAGTGTTTGTGCAAAGCTGCATGAGAAAGGTGTGTAAGAATGACTGCATGAGTTTACTTGCGTGAGAAAATCCTATTACATGGAAGAGTTTTGAAAAGCGTGGAGTTTGAATGCGTAAGGTTATATGTGCATGCGTGAGTTTAATTCTGGTGCATGCGCGGATATGGATATATGGATGCGTGAGTTTTAAGTGGATATTTGTTACATTAGAGTGGATATATGTTAAAATGGAGCATTTAATGGTGTGAAGTTATAAAGTTTATTCATTTTTTATTAAAAGTGAATGCATGTGGAGTTTTTATAAAAGTTTTTATATATGAGCTTTAATTTTTTATATGTAAAGCTTTGAATGGGAGTGCAACATTGTATTGTTTTATTAAGTGGATACTTTTTAAAACCTAAGGTGAATTTTTAAAAAGTTTTTTTTTAAGGAGGGAGTTATAAGTTGACATTGCCGAATGCATGCATGAGTTAAGTTGACAAGAGAAATATAGTTGGATCAGTGGATTCGAAAGGCAGAGCGACGGACTACTCAGCACTCAACAAAAAGTTGCATATCCTTGGT